>APFE030921375.1:85681-117363 GCA_000404065.3 Pinus taeda
TAAATATTAAAATAATTTAAAGTGTCAATATACTCAAATTGATATTAATGAATTATCTTCATATTTACCATTGATGTAATCACTATCTCATTGGTTAAACATATCTAACAATTTAACTTCACACTCAACATTGATGTGCTGACTAAGCTTATTCTGTTTCTCACATTTCAAAGAGCATACCCTCTTATAAATGCAAAAATAATTTTGATCTTTGTTAGATTTAAGACTTTTGTGATCCATAATGTAGACAATAAGCTTTCGGATTAATGACATTGTAAGTATTGGATCAACATGGAAGACTGTTTTCTAAATTTTAACTCTTGTTACATGATTATTTAATTAAAAATTTTAAATATTTGTAATCTATTTAATAAAGTTAAATGTTTTTCATCTATTTCACATTTTTATAAAAATAATTTATGTTAATTGTTTAATATTTTATATTAACGATATAATTTTAAAATTATTAATTTAGTTTTCCATTCTTCTTCAATCAATTTCCTTTTTAAATAATTTTTATTACGGTCAATTTTATTAGTTGTAGTTATTAACTGTTGCAATTTTTTTACTACGAAAATCAATAAGAATATAGTATATTATTTATGAGGTTGATATTAATATTATAAATTGGAACAAATTATTTTATTTTTCTTCTCTTATATTTATTGGAATCCATCAATCTGCTTCAACTTAATTTAATAATTTTGTTTATTAACAATTTTGTTATCTATACTAATTCTCTGTACTTTATAATATGTTTTCATTTGAGTTATATTTAAGATTTTTGAATGTTTCTAATTAAAAATTTGTTTAATATTAATTTAAGTTAAATTTAACTCAACTTTTAATATTATATTTTAGTTAATTTGATATGATAGGTGAGATCCGGCATTAATTAATTTGATATGATAAGTGGAATGGCCACTTTAAATATTAGACATTTTCTACATTTGTTTCTAGCAAAAAATTTATTAACAACATGATCTCGAATTTTAAAACTCTTATTTTATATTTTATTATTTATACTTTCTCTGGAGAAGTTTTTTTTATATTTATACCTTCTGTCGATAAGTTTATCTTAAGAAAACAAGGATTAACAACATGATCTCCAATTTTAAAACTTATTTTATATTTTATTATTTATACTCTCTTGAGATTTTTTTATTATTATTACCTTCTATGGATAAGTTATCTTAAATTTTTTTTTTTGAAAAGTATTGATTAAAAACTCTGCAATTTTTCATTTTTCATTTATACCTTACCTGAGAAGTTTATCTCAAGAAAACAAGGATTTTTAAAAAGAATTGGTTCAAAATTTCATAAAAAGTTGCGGAATGATTCATGCAACCTACCTCAAGTTACTGGGTGATCACCTCAAGTCTCTTCTCGATGGAAAACTCAAGTGAAATCGAACGCCCACTCACGCCTGCCACCGTTACCCTGAGCCCGTCTGACTCTGTTTAAAATGGCCGAGGAATATGCCGTGCATAGTTTTACAATTTAATCTTTTAAAAACGTAAAAGGTTATACATGTACGTTATGGGAGTAAATGATTTCATGTTATGAATGCGTTTGTCATTCTGAAGCATTTTCTTTGTTTAAATATTTGAGAAAGCGAAGTTGAAGTTCATGAAACATTCATCCCAGCTATTAAAAAAGCGAAAGCAATGGACGAACGGTTTAAGCAGGGTTTACAATTAAATTAAATGGAATGATGAGGTATTGCTTAACTTATGTTGATTACAGATCATAAAAATATTCTGAAATCTGGTTGTCAAAAAATATCAATTACTGGATTCTCAAATTTCAAAATATTCCTCCAATCTCCCATGAATATAAAGATACCCATATCTCTTCTAGCCCCTTCCATAGCTCGTTTTTAGGAACTACATCAAAAGCTTTTCAAAAGTAAACAAATTAAATAAAACATATTATTTTTATTATTGTGGCATTTCTCTATAATTACCTTAAGGGTAACAAGATGATGCACAATTGAATAATGTCTCTTAAATATAGCTTGGCCTTTAGCTCTTTCACCATGGTTTTCAAGCCAAAGGATAGTCTTCTTTTCTAAAATAAGCTAGTACAACTTGACTAAAATGTGGCTAATCATAATGGTCTTGTAATTAGAGTAAATGATCTTGTGCCCCATTTTAAATATAGACACAATAAGGATCTATGCCCAAGGCTTAAGGAAACCTTGCTTCATTGCAAAATTAAAGTGTTTCTTTCTGTGCAAGATGATGATAGATTCTCCCATTTTAAAAGTTTTAGCTTTGTAGCCTCCAATTTCCTCATTTTTCCCAAGAGCAAGTTGATTAACCCTAAACAGAATGTCTTCGAAAGAAAACATATTATCCTCTCTATGGGCATTCAAAATGGTGTCCATGACTTTAGGGGATTCATAGATGTTTTCACTATAAATATTCTGATTCAAGGTAATCAAATGATTTTCTTTAGACTTAAGAATCATAATTTCCTTAAAAAAAAATTTATTGTCAAACTTATGCAATGCTTGATCTTACTTTCTACTTATATAAAATCATTTGTTTATTTTAATAAAAAAATGGGTAGGTATTTCTCTTATCAAATATGCATCCCTAATTGCTTCTATAACAATTTTATAATCATTATAATATGAAAAGCCTTTATAATTTTATTATTTTATTTATATGCCACTCAATAGAAAACTTTCTGAAAAAAAATTAGAGTAAAATTATGAATAAAGTTTATTACTTCTATAAATATCATATGTTTTATTATTCTTTTTATATTAGATTTCCAAAAAAATTAATAAACTTTTTCAATGTTATCCCTATAAATAAAAATATTTAAACCCTACTTAAATCCTTTAAGAAAAAATTAATTTTTCTTATATAAAAAGCAGTGGCTTTGACTCTTAGAATTCTCATGCACGTAATTATTATGTTGAGCGACAAAATTTAGAGTTAATATTTCAAATCAATGTTCATAATGAACATTTAAAAGTTCAAAAAATACGATTTAGTTGGAAACAAGGATACCACAACTTTTTATTTATATTATTTAAATATTTCAAAATTTAGATTGAATTAAAATAGTTTTATTAAATTAAAATAAAAAATTAATTCCAGAATTTATAATTTATATTCTAATTCAGTGTTAAAATAAAAAATCACCCATCATATAAATAAATAATTTAAATTAATAAAATATTTTTCATTAATAAAAATGGTTTTATGTTTTCGAAGCAGTGGGTAGGTAGACTTCAGTGGCAGCAATGCAATGGTATTATTATTGTTGACAGTGACGTCTAGAAGCCGAACGGGCTCTTCAAATTGGTGATAAAAAATGTAGCAATTATGGGTGGTCCTCCTCCTCCGCACTTAAATGATGGGGTTAGCCTAAAATGGATTTCTTACAGCTCAGCAAAGCACGTTTGACACTTGTAACAATACAGAATATTCCCTTATATCACAAAGGATTGACAGGAACCAATGTCAAATAATGCAAACTAGCTCTGCTAATTATTGGAGACACGATATCGAAGTGATTATCGCTATCATCACTTTATCTTAGTGATGACGAACAGTGATGAATGTGATCGATAAATTTATATTTCTTGATGGGCGCATGCGATGCAATTTTCTTGGAAATATTGCACAATTTGACCTGACATTACCGTGATTACATGAAGTTCTTGGTGTAACTCATATTTGGAAAGAAAAACTATTGTTTTCATTTTAATTTGTCTTCCGACTTTTATATTTTTTTGGACAACATCTCAATTTTATATTCTATTGAATTAAAAGAATTGAACAAACGACGTTATTATTGAATTTAAAAATATGAACAAAAGGACATTGTTATGACGTCGTCTGTGGAAATGTAGATTTCATGGTTGTTAGCATTTGATATTCAACGCTGGAAGCAATAATAAATAATTTTAGTGTTATGTGAATGTGAAGTTAAAAGATAATAATATCGTAATCATTATAATTTAATATGTTTTTCTTTTTTGTTCGTGGGGAACTTTGTTTCACGTGCTCTCCGCTATATTCCGTTACATCCCTATTTCTTCGTGACGTTGAAGGTGATATATATAAGGCTGGTTGACACGATTAATTCTATGTGCAGGTGCCACCGAACCAAATTTCCGTGGGCGCCGATAAGTCAATCCCGAGTTTTGGCGTTTCGCGGACAAAACTGCCTTACATCTTTAAATACTACATTTGTTTTCATTTAATGTTTTCAATTTTCAGTTTTGTTTTTTTGACGACACAGTGGTTGATATAATGTCATGTTATTCCTTTTACTTGGCTTTAAATGTTAGAAGGTACAATTTTGGTTGTTTGTGATAAGGTTTAATAAGTAAGTTTAGGTGAGGCATCTTAGCCAGTGAGGTTGAAAAAATGTAATCAAAATAAAAAGAATAAAGTAATAAAAAAAAGTGAACAATGATAAAGTTCAAGGAATAAGTTCCTTTACTCTTCTAGAGTCTAGAGTTTCTGGGTATAATCTAACTCTTGGACTTTTCCTAAATTAATTAAATGACAAACAGTTAAATATATTTTTAATATTATAATAACAGCCATTAAATTTAATTTTAGAGCATAGTTAAAAAACAATACTGTTTGAATCACGGTTAAAACAACAATATCATATCTTTTGTTTAGTCTCTTTCCTATTTAGAAGTTTGAAGAAACTTTATAAGTACTTCTTTTCCTATTTAGAAGTTTGAAGAGATTTTATAAGTACTTTTTAGTGTTTCTCAAGCTAGATATTATTAATACGTTCTCCCTTACTTGATTCTCATTAATAGTTTGAAAACACTAAACCCACTACTTTAGATTATTCCTTTTTCAGTTTTAGGATTATTTTAAATTTTTTAGTCTATAAAGAAAAACACTTCTCCTATTATTCAGTTTTATGTTTAAGTGAATTACTATAATTTTCATTAAAAAAATATGTTTAAACTTAAATTTTTTAAACAATGATATAGACATTTAATATATTGATTTATGAGGTGGAAAAATCTTAATATCAAAGGCTTTACGGATTAAGTTCCAGTGCATCACACAATATGACAGTTGGATTAAGTTACAGTGCATCACACAATATGACAGTTCAATAGACAGCATCCGGATATTAAGTGGGATGACAATGACATTCTCTCTCATCAAGATTTACAACCAACACACAAGTAATTTTATGTGAAAATTGATAATAAGAACTAAAATAATTTTATGAGTTATTCTTTTCCAACTGATGTTTTCATAACATTTATTTATCAGTTAAATAAAACGAATACTCTTTGTACTAAATTAAGATGGTGTAACTATCATGTAATTAGCAATAATATGTTTATCATTTTTTTATCAATTTATTAGTGAAAAGAATTAAAACCGTTTCATTTGGAATTTATTTGAAAAATAATATTCTATTTGAGATTTGTTATATAGACAATTTTTTTTTTTTAATTAATTAGATTAATTTTTAAAGTATTAGGTTTATAGATATTTTATTTATGTTTTTAGTTTTTATGGGAAATTAAAGTTAATGATAGTGCATAGGTTTCTAGTTTTTGAGAGGGGAAAATTCAAAATTTTAAAAAGAAAACCTAATCTAGTATAGGTTAAGTAAATTAAGATTGAAGTGTTTTAAGTTGTGTAGTAAATTATAATATTTACTTATTATTATTTTTTATTATGGTGAATTGGAGTAAATTATGATTAATAATAAAGCTCAAATCTCATACTATAATAGAGATTCCAAAGGTTAGGAGCGCTTTACCTTGTTAGGGATGTCTCTAATTTGACCAAGGTGACATGTTGGCATCAATTTTTCCATGGGGTGGCATAGGCCCTATATCTACAATTTCATTTCATTTAACATGAGAAGAATTTAATCTTTTGAGTCATTTTTGTTGAGTCAATATTTTTGCATATAAGCTTGATATACCACTATAGAATACAAAGATTTTGATTTTTTTAGCCACGAGTATGCCTTGTGTCTAGAACCAAAGATACAATATTTGTAATAGCCCAAGAGTGGGACTCAATGCTATTTTACCAAATTATTTCACCTTCAACCTCTTATACCTCCTGTTGGATGTGAGGAGTCTATTCTCGAGACTTTTGAGATGATGATTCAACCTAGTATGTGAATCATCCATAACACCTTGTCCACTACTTCCTCTACGAACACAAGTTCATTCATGAACCATAACTAGATTTGAAAGCACCACAGATGACCAAGAAAACATGATTGTAGGAATTGGGAGCTTAGGAATGAGACTATAATTGTTTGTTCCATTGATGATTTTATTAATCATAGTAATGAGAAATTGTGTGTCCTTCCAAAATAATTTTGTAAAAGCATCATTCTATAATGAACTAAAGCCCAACTTCTAACATGAAAAGGTAAGTTGTGTTGTTCCCGGAGTTACCTAGAGAACCAACAAAAAATTAAGAATAGATCTTTGACATTCCTGAGCATGGCTCCAAAGCTAGTTATACCCAAATTACCTTGGGAGGCACCTTTAAAATTAAATTTGAGGAAGCTTTCTAGTGGGGAAGACATTGACAAGGAGAGTAGGTGGGAGAGGAAAGGGAAGGCGAGATAGAAGGAAAAGAATATAGGGGAAATGAATGGACTAGAGAATGAGTTCTTCATAGATGATGGACTTCCAATTTTCAGTTAAACAGATTATAGGGCGAATAGTTTCATGGATATAAAGCAATATTTTTCACAAATAAAGTTGTCCCATCAGTATAACTTAAGATGCACCCATTACACTTCTTCCATATTTCCCAGAAAAGGAATCTCGGGAGAATAGTCCAATAAAAAATGATAATAATATTTAGGAAGGCAGGGAATCCCAAATTCGAGATAGTGTTAGAAATGTCATTGCAGTCCCTGTTTGTTCTTTTGAAGAGTAGGGAGACACACATCAAGAAACAATATGAGAAAGGACATGAATTAAGAGGATGATCTAAATCTTTAGTATTAAAATTATAGAGATGATAAACAAAAGGATCCTCAAATCCATGTAAGATAAATTGTTCCATATAGGATTTTTTTTCCCACAAGAAGTCAACTTTAGAGGGAAACGTTTGGCTAGAGATGTTGCTTCCAATTTTGTTTCCATATTATCTATTTATAAATATTCACGTGCCAATGAGATAGATAATAAGCTTCGTTAACCATATATGTAGATTTGGCCTTATATCCACACCTAGGCTTATTAGATTTATTTGATTTGTTGATTTATTTTTATTAAAGAGAACTCAAATTTGGTCTAGGTGAGTGTAGTAGGGAGGGGGAGCTAGTCCTCCTAATTAATCCATATTCAACAAAGGTTGTCTTAGGAGTGTTCATCCAATGATATCTGCAAGAGTATATTTTTTTCCTACATAGTGGTCCATTGGTCTCATAGAGAAACTTGAGTATGTGATTTGGAGGATTGTTGTTAGGAGTCATCCTGGAATAATGCATGTTTTCATTTCTAATTTCCTAAAAGAAATGTTATTGGATGAGATTTTTTTTTTCTTTTTGTAGGATAATTTTGAAATCAATGATCCTTAAATTCCTTGTTCATTTTAATTAATATTTTAGTGGGGTTGTTTTCATATCATGTTCTCTATATCATCTTCCAAAGCTCATTTTCATCCTCAATTTATTGCCACCAAAGCTTTTCTCTCATAACTGAGTTTAAAATTTCCAAGTTTCAAAGGCATAGGTTGCCTTAAATCTTGATTGTGTAAAACTTGTCCCATGAAGCCAAGACACAGTTCCTTTCCTTGGAGGCTGCACCCTAGAGGAAGGATCACTATATGTTACTAACATATATGTGGATAGTCTTTGGGGGAGCCAAGGATGAGAATAGGTAGATGCACTACAAGGAAAAGACCTTCTAGCAAAGGTTTTTGTGGAGGCCTCTATAAAAATAGCCCAAAAATCCATTTGTAGTGGAGGTCACTAGGGGAGGTGGGCAGGTGGGTAGATGTTTTAGTGGATGTGTCTTTGAAGGTGCATCTAAATTACTAAAGCATGCCCATGCTTTCTTATCAATACACGCACCAAAGATGCATATAACATGGTGCACGATAGTTTTTTTTTTTTTTTGGTGAAAATTAAAAAACCACGGTGTTCTAAATACCCTAACGTAACACTAGTTGAATATTATTTAGCACCAGAGTCTTATAATAAAACGTATAGGTGCTATTATAGAATGATGCCCCGGTGTGGTAAACGTATAATAATGCCGTGTGGCATCGTATAAAGCATATTGATAGATGATTTCTCATTTATAAAAAAATATCGGTGCTATTATAAAATGACAACACCATTGCATTACAGGTAACATAAATCCCCTCTGCATCTCGATAAACAACTACAATAATTTTAAATTTTAAAGAACATGGTGCTTTTGTATGTAGCCTACCCAAGTGCACTTTGATATGCACACGAGAGGAGTGTTAAAATGAAAAAGTCCTCATGGCCGTAATTTTCATTGTTACCATCTACAATGTGGGAGAGCTTTGAAGCACTAGTGCCAATCTTACCACGTGTAAGCACCCTGATGTTGGTGCTTCACTTGTTCACCACATTTCAGTACTTTGCTCATTGTTTGAGTTTCCAATTTTTTTCAAATGGTGCGAAAATTTAATTTTCTCCATTATGTGTCCACAATACCTCCCCGATGACCAAATGTCCAAGTAATCTCTTTGTTTCTTTCTAATTTAAGTTTTTAGTGGGTTATAATTTCATATTCGGTTGATCTTTTCGTTGTTTTTGCAAAAAAATAAATTTTGATGTGTGGTGCACTGGATTTGTTTGGCTCACACCGGAAATGTTGCACCCTATAAATTTTGCGAGGAGCACCACATTTTAGTGGGTGAACATAATGCACCGCCATTGTGGTGGTGTGTTTTTTAAATATAAACACACCGAGAAATATGTAATGTGAGCATTGATGCATAAGTATGCCACACTGCTATGAAAATTTAAATTTATGAAACACTCGCATCGTGTCATACTTATGTGTGAACTAATACCAGTGTTGTTATAGTTGAAAGCACATCGACACTAGTGCATGACTATGTTTTGAGCACACCGGTAATTTTTATATTTTATTTAGATTTAAAGTTATGTTTCCATATTTATAAATATATGTTTCATTGAAAAAAAATTCTATTTTATGTATGAGGTTGATGTATTTTATATGTAAATCATGTAGTAGAGATGTCAACAGAGGGAGAAACAACAAGAGCAGGAACAACATGTGGACCCATACAATATAATGCGACCAAGGTGAGAGAGAGGGAGAGGGATTCATACCATGTTCCTATTACTACGGGGACTCGAGCACACTTTAGGAATGTAGGCCTCCTCTAATACTATGAAGAGGGTACATCCCTAAAGGTACATTCTATCCTATTGGAGCATCTGGTATGCCAATGGAATGTCCAGTGAAAGGCTTTCCGTGTTGGTCTTGAGTTGTGGTATAGGTCCACTTAGGAGGAAATTTACTTTATCTCTAGCCTATCTAGGAGAGTGGAGAATTTTCCCCAGTTCCTTGATGTCCCCCATGGTGTTCTAGCTGAGAGTCAGAATGCATATAATCTAATATATGTTGGGCCTCATGCGGTCTATCCATATGATTTTCAAGTGCATCATGTATAGCTACAAATCTATTCTTTTGCTACAAAAGAGGTTAGGTGCCTCTCATTATTAGTCAACACCATTTTACATTCCTGTGGTGAAGGAAAGCATATTAGTTACACTATTTTCTATTATGTTGATTTTTCTATTTAGGTTCCACGTTGCATCAGATTGGATAGCATTTTTTTGAGGTAGTAATGCATGACTTTAGATAGATGTCATTCATTTTGGAGATAGGGGAGTGAGACATTCCATTTTGCTTTTGATCTTTCTTGTTTATGTTTTGAGGGGTTTCTGGAGTTGAGGTATACTTTTTATCATCACCTTGCTAGGCCGATCACTGCAGCCTAGATGCACATGTGGGGGAAGATGATGCCCAAGAAGGGCATGCCAGATTTTTTAGCGAGGATTTCAGACAAGGCACTAGAGCTACTAGTAAGTGTGGATTACCATGCATTTATCGTGTTGACGTATCCATATGTGGGGATTTATTAGAAGAGGTTTCCCAACATATTATTCACATTGGATGAGCCTCTAGATGATAGAGGTAATATTATTGTTTTCTTCAAATTAATCTATTTTCATTTTCTTGTTTTAATGAATTAGAATAAAATTTACTTTAGCACGTTGTTTAACTTGTTTTATTACATTATTTAATGAAATTATTAAGTTATTTTTATGTACCAAATATTTTGTAGACATCGATGCATTTGATGTGAACATGCTTCCCCCCTCCATATGTTTACAGAGATGAGGTGAGGCACATCCTTAGGGAGGCATGGGTGCATGAGGGTGGAGGCATGTTATGTGATGTTGGATGGACTATCGTGACATATTGGTCAGAGTGTTGGTTTGACAGGGAGTTTGCACTGCAGGGCCTCAAGATATTAGCATAGATCTGATGTTCCTGGATCCCTACAGGATGTTTCTGTGAGATTTTATGTCTCTTATGTAGAATTCCATAGAAATTAGTCAAGCACTAGCAATGATGAAGGTTGCAGGGCATCATGCAACAACACATCCATTGGATGATGATGGTGGTCATGATGATGATCAGGGTGATGATGATGATGATGGTGAGGGTGATGATCATGATCATGATGATGAGGATGGTGATGATGATGCCTCTAATGGTCGTGCCACGACATCAGATCGTGGTCGTTAGGGTTTTAGTGATCCTTATGGTAGTCTAGGCACTCTTTTGTTGCAACTTGATGATGTCGAGATTCTATAGCTAGCGGAAGTGACATATGTTTTTCCTAGTAGAGCAGACTAACCACCTGGTGTTTCAGACTAGCCACATCCTTCTATTGCAAACCAATTAACTCTTAGTTGGCGTCCACCTTAGATGAGCTCAACAGATGTACTTGATCAAGGAGTAGTTGACCATCCATCATCTTCTACTACAAACCATGCTACATGCACTACTTCATTTGTTGTATAAGATATTTGATTGCACTTATTTGACTTCAGGATGTAGTTATTTGACTTCTTTGTATATATATATATATATATAATATATATATTATATATATATTTTACTTTTTTTGTTCATGTTTATGTACTTAATTTTATATGTTGCTGTTGATATGTATATTATTAGGTCATGTTAGATATGTTCATTTAATGTGCTTGCAGATAAATATATACGTGATAGAATTTATTTGACATGAGATTTATATTAATTTGAGGATGTGTGTGGTGATGATTTTAGATTACAATCTTTGTCTTTTCTTATATGTGATCATGATGATGATGCCCTGTTAGATTATTAGATTTGTGTGCTACCTAATGACTTTTATATGTGCTACTAAAAGTGCATATAATTAGATGATGGTAGTGAATTCGAATGTGTATATTCGACTTTGTTTATGATTTTTAGATGATTATCATAATGATGTTTATTTTTATGAAATAATTTTTATTATATGTTAGGTATTGGTGAATTTATATCAAATTTTTTAATATGAAATTGCCTATAAAACGACATTCTTTAAAAAAATGCAAAGGTATTTATATAAACTACAAAGTTTAGTATGGTTGAAACTATGATTGTAAAATTACGATAAATATTTTTCTATTGCTTAGATAGTTCATTGATACTGAATATAACTTAATTAGTAAAATATTTCAATACTCACAATGATAAAATAATTAAAGGTAAAATAAAACACTGATGGTTGTCATAAAATATTTTTTGCTATAAATATATTTTTCTTTTAAATATCACATGTAGATGGAACATAAAATGAATTACACATACTATAATATAAATAATACTATTTCTTGTCATGTGAAATCATTACATTTTTTTTCTTGTAGTAAAAAGGAGATTATAATTTTTTACTCATTTCATTTCTTGCTCTTAATACAAGTTTTTTTTGTGGTGTTTTGTTTTTTTTTTGTTTTTGTTTTGTTTTGTTTTGTTTTTTTTCTTTTCTTTGAGGTTACATTATATATCTATATAAAGTTCTATAAGATTAGGGTGTAGATTGAAGTATTGTAATTATGATCGGCATTAATTCATATTCTTATTACTATTTTTAATTTGTGAATTTCAATTATTATTTTACTATTTTTAAATGTAATGTTATGTGACAACTTCTCTCTCATACTGAGCTGTAGAGTGCCTCTTGACGCAATTAATTTAGATTTAATACAATTTTAAAAATTTTATTGCTATAAAATTTATTTTATTACTAAATTTATAAGATTTTTAAGCAATTTGAATTTAATCTTTATAGCAACTCTTACAAATATAAATTAAAAATTTCTCTCTCTAAATATGAGGACAAAGAAATGTGAAATAAGGCTTCCGATCAAGTTAGTTGTAGTTGGGGGTTTTCTCCATTGGAAGTTCTCCCTTAAAGTGCTAAGTGAACATTTTTCTAGTAATAAAGATATAACATTTTGATGCTATTTTGTTTTTTTTATTTGTAATTTTATTGGTTTAACTTTAACTCTTTTTAATAATAAATATGAGTCAAATAATACCGTTTAAGTAATACAAATTAAATTATTATAAGATATTCACTAAAATTCATGTTTTTCACATTTCTCCTAGCTAATATTGCATCATGTTCACAATGATAAAGACATGTCTACTTTAAATAATTTAGATACAAATACATAAAAAGTAGATATATATTTTACATAATCTAAACAGGAAAAAAAATGCATCACCAAATCTATTTGAAGCTCAAAGAAATTCCTCTTAATCACCATCACAAATTTGGTGTGCTTGGTATGTTTTGATCATACTGGTGCTATGATATTTACCTAGCACACTGCGGAAATACTATTTAAAAATATAGCTATATATCGATCATTAGATAATGTAAATGTTACGTCCCAGTGCGAAAATGTTATACGTAAGCACGGTGCATTAGTGTGAGGCACCGCTGCGAAAATTTCAATTTCTGAACCAACAACAGTGCATCATAGGTAAGTTTGCATTTTCTATGGTGTGGTTGTATTTGGCAGTGCACATGATTTGGTGCATGACTATGTTTATGATGCTCCGATGACTATGTTTTTGATATTAATAAATACCTTTTTCATTTAATAAAAGGAAAACGTATTTTATGTATGAGGATGATGTATTTTATATGTCAATCATGTAGCAAATATGTCATCAAATGGAGCGACAAAAATTAGAAATACGTAGTAAAATAATGAAAACAATAAATGACAACAATACTATAAATAATGAAATAACACAAGTACATATCACTCTCCATTTTCATCACCTTAATTACCTTCCTCGATGCTTGGCATGATAACGTTGTTTTTCTCAAAAGAATGTTTTAATCTAGGATCATGTCTTGATATTAACCAACAATCCCTATCTAACACATTTGGGTAAAAAGTATACTTGGTCATAGTGTTTTGGGAAAATATAAGGGTCCCTAGCTCTATGCCACATCTTTCTAGAGTTCATAGATATCATCCCACTATCAAGATCTTCCTTTACATTATTCTGATCAAAGGTGTTTGACCACTTGCACCAAAAATAACACATCGGTATGAAGAGAAGTTTACTTGAATGATCTCTTGTATCTTTCCAATGTAACCTAATGTCCCATGCATTAGGTTTTGATCATGGTGGCTAGCATGACTAGATTGGTCGAAAACAACTTCCACTTCATATTCTTGTTGCGTTCATCCATCATCTACATCGTTCGTTTGAAAATGATGTCCATATGGCCACATAGATGGGAACAAAAAATGCACCAACAAAAAGGTTAAAAAAATCACAGTGTCATTTGTTTAATAACCCAAACATAATATATATATATATATATATATATATAGATATATAATATAATATAATATATATATATATATATGAATAATATATATATATATATTTTATATATTTACAATACAATGTGAAATATGAAGTTAAAACTATACAGAAAGATATTGTAATTATTGAGTTTTTGAACCAATTCCATATGTTTAGTTCATCCTCTTCAACACATGGGTAATGATAAGATGCACCATGTTTCTCTCTGACTTGTTCAAAAACACAATGGTTAGGGCATGACATTACCATATTTTCTTTTAAAAAGAAGTATAAGGCATGCTTCTACCATTGAACTGTTTGAATTATTTATGTCATTGTCCCATTTCCTCCTCTTCTCTTTGTACAATGTAACCCATGGTTGTGTCTTTTCCATATTGTAAAGAATGAATTTGGTGATGGCTTCAATTTCGAAATTCTTTGATGAAATCAAACCAAGATATATACAATACTTGTGAGATAGAAATATGCATTAATACGAATTTTAGTGTGAATATTTATTGTGTAGTAACTTGAAAAATGATAAGCCCACACTTACTCTCTATCACGTGACTCATTCCATTCATTTCAAGAATCTCCCCTTCCATTTTTTCTTCATTCCTTTCATCATTTGTCGCACCTAGTGTGTTGTCGATCTACTTAATGTACTTAGTGGCATAATGAAAGGAGTCATAGGATATATACCCCTCTACCATAGAACCTTTGGGTTTTTCCCTTTTTGAACAAAACCTTTCAATTTATTCATGTACCTCTCTAAGAAGCACATCCAGCAAAAAGAAATGACCCCAACTAATTCAACCAAATCTAATAAGTGAAATAGAAGGTGAACTTGCAAGTCCATGAAACTTGTTGTTAGTTCCTTATCAAACATACAAACAATCTCAACTATCTCTTGATGCCGCTGTGAAATTCATACCATATGAATCTCCTTTGATGTGATCCAATGTACAAATGAGAATAATTTAGATATGAGACATCGTAGATCTTGGGGGAATTCATGGTTCACACACCCATGCATGAGCAGAGGATAGTGACATTGCACATTAAATAGGAAATTATACAAAAAGTTAATTATAAAATATCCCATTACATAAAAATAAAAAAATAAAAAATTCATTTTTTTGACATACATACTCTTAGAAGGTTTAAATAGTCACATGATTTCAACGCTAACAAATGGTAATCCTTTCATGAGAAATTCCTTTGCCAAATAAATATCATATTTATTTAAATTCCATGGGACATCACCCTCTCTGAAATACCAAGATGGGTCATCCTCTCATCTTTTTTCTTTTCTTGGCGAATGTTTCTTTTTAGTTTATGAAGAAATAAGATCTCTCCTAACAACTAATGTGTCACTTTCTCTCGATGATACATGCCTCCATAAAGAAGAAGAAATATTTTTAAATATATGCATGGGATCTAGTAAGTGGGAAATCTGAAGATGCTCCCAATATGGGAGCTGATAAAAGACAAATTTCCTTTTCATCCCAATGTGAAAATTCTCAACATAAATGTCGAAGAAATCTGGATCATCAAACATAGGCTCCCCATTTTAATTGAATATATCTGCAAACGCCTTCTCCTTATCTATCTCATATGATCTAAGCGATCCAACTGGTGTCATTATTGCACTCCTTTGAGTTCTCTCTAGTTTACCATTGAAAGCGGATGTTTCTCTTCAGTAAGGTTGTTCTTCTGGGAGGAATACCCTGTTGAAATCATACATTGGATTTCATAGGTATTTGGACCAACTAACCTTGAGAGAAGATCCATAACATTTACATCCAAGATACCCTTTTCTTACAAGACCTAAAAGGTTATTGTATACAGGTCGACACATTAGCGACCATGAAGATCTAAAAAATTGCAAAAAATTAAATTAATATGCGAAATAATATTGTTACTACACAAATGAATAAGAATGTAAATTACAAGAGAAAACTCCTAATCCTGGATAATCATGTATGGTGTAAGCACATATACCATACAACATAAAAATAATCTATGTTGCGATGGCTATTGATACATCATACAAATGTATCCCTTCCCATAATTCATTAATATCATATACCAATGGTTGTAAATAGAAATCCATATTCTTCACTTGTCTTTTACCAGCGACTATGAGAGCCGACATAAGATGTTCATTCTTCATGGAAAACCATGGGGGGAAATCATTATTGATCACCACTACAGGCCAAACATAATAGTTGGTGTTTTGGAGGGAATATGGGTTGATGCCATCAATGGCTACGCTGAGTCATAGAATTTGTACTTCATCTTTGAATTTTTTAGGCCATTTATCCTTTATATGCTTCATGGTTGTTGAATATGTTGGATTCACATAACTCTTGAATCACTTATGTGTGAGGCATGCTATCTGTGCAACATAGCCAGTTCTTTGGAATGAAAATGTCATTGAATCCTTGAGATTATAGGCATGTGCCTCAATACATTATGATGAGGACCATGTGATTACCAACTTTTTTTAATTACAGTATTTTCCATGCCAACATTTGGGACATATCTCTTTGTCTACACATTCTCCTCTATATAGAATACAATAATTCAGACAAGCATGATATGATATGTACTCAACACCCAACATTTTGAACAACTGCTTTGCCTCTTCACAACTATTTGACAAGACATTATGACTAAGAAGAACATTATCTTTGAATATCTTGTAGTTGGTGGGGAATATACTTATACAATGTTAATATTTAACATTCATAAAATCAACCATTTTTAAATTTGATTGTTTGACAAAATATAAGGAACTTTATCGATCATGTAAGTCAACTACCTCAATATTATCGAGAAACATGAATTCAAAATGCAAAATTTTCTTTCACATTGTACAAAAACATTGTTGTCCCTTAATGAGTAGACTTTAGCTTGTTGCTTAGGTCCAAAGAGAGGGGTGATGGAAGCAAATTTTAGGATTTTGAATAAGGTACCAATGATAGGTAACAAAATTTCCTCCATGGTAGTCATATCCCATAAGTAATCATCCTACCATCCTCCATTTGATTTCCTCCATTGCCAACTAGTGATGAAGAAATATTGTTGTAGCCATTCCTAATTGGTGAAGCTGGACATAGTGGGAATTGAATAGGTGGTTCATTCAACCTTTCTTTGTATGCTTCCCCTCTGATTCTTTCTCTTGATGAAACATTCTTTTAAGATGAAATTATAATGGGGTCCTCTGGAATATGGTAGGTGCATCAGTCATCCTCACTAGAATTCTAATTTCAAAAAATATTGAACGTCATTAGTACACTATCAATGATATTAGTGAGCATGTCAATGCAATTGATTTGTTGAAATTACATTATACCAAACAATTATTACCATCATTCATCCCAGATTGTGTCTGGAAGATGCCATATTCCAATTTACAGGGTGAAGATGCTGTCCATTTTCATCTACCAACTATTTGCGATATGCTCCTCCTCATAAGAGTTTCCAACATTTTTGAAAATAATATGGAGTGCTTTTTCTGCAACTAAACTCAATTTAGAATCTAGATCTTGCAAATACTTTGCATACATTTTTATTCAAATTTACATGGATTAAGAAAAATAAATTCAATTAGATAATCAAAATATATATTAGATTTGAACTTACTCGAGATGGAAAGGGAGAACTCCAGGAAGGAATTTGATCAACAATATGGAATGAGCTAGAATTTGAAAAATTGACCATTTGATACTATTGATATTTTGTCCATGTATTTAAGAAAAATTAGAAATAAAAGTTTGTGTGAACATCTAAAATTAATCTTGAGAACCATATAACCACAATTTGAATCTCAATATAGTTTTGAAACCATTTTACAAGAACAAGGCAACTTTAAATGGAAAATGTATACTATGAGCCACTGTAATTCATGTGGATGTGTCCTACAAGATAATTTGAGATATATATGCCATTTTATGTCAAAATAAAATTTCATATAGCTTTTAAATCCCACTAGGGCATTAATTAGAATAAACTACACTGGTCCACTGAAATAATAAGCACACCAATGCATTTAAATAATACCTGCATTGGTTTTCAACATTCTGAAAAGATAAACAATCAGTTATCATATCAGTGCTCTTTTGCATACAAATGCATCACTACGTTTAAATAAAAAACACTGGTACAAAACTATTTCCTGAATTTAGAAAATAAAAACTAATTACATCATCTCAGTGTTCTTTTAAATATATAACACATCATTGCGTTCAAATAAATAACTACACCATTTCAGGATTTCGAAAAATAAAAATAAAAATTAATCACGTCGGTGCGTTGAAAAAATATGGCATCGAGGAAATGTAAAAGCAAATTTTATATAAACGCATCGATGTGCTTGAGTATCAGGCATACTGATGTGCAGAGATACTCAATAAAAAAATGCCATTTTTTTTCTTTCTATTTTTAAATTTAAAAAACGACGACAATTGATTATTCAAAATCTAATTTCATAAATTCTTTTAAATAGTAAAATGTTATTTACCATTTCATTATTTAACCCAAAGTGTCAAGGGAGTAATTTGTAAGAGAGATATATCAGGAGCATTGTGTAGCAGTAGTAGAATACTATTGAAAAATAGAACTATTCAGAAGATCAGAAGCTAAAAGCTATGGTGATTCACTGAGAACCTGCATAGTAAGTTTTAAATTTTATTGTTTATTTTACTATTTAAAAAAAATACAATTTTTGTTAGAGTTTGATTAAAAGAGAGATCATTTTGAAGAGAAGATTAGATCATAGCTACAAAATATTTTATATCCCCCGAAAGATCAAAATTTGAAAGGTATGGTGATTCACTCAAAACCCTGGATAACAAGAATATTAAACTTTAATGTTAAAATATTTTACAATTTTTGTTAGATTTATTCACAATTTAGAACAAAAATTATAAACCTTGTATAGTAAAAAATTTACGATAGATTTTACTAGTAAAATTTTTATGATCTGTGTTCCTATTTAAATTTAATTAAAATAAAATAAAAAATTCAATACTTACCTTAAACCCTTGCTTCTTCCAGTAAAATTTCACATTAGGGTTTAACTTCTCTAACACTTCACAATTAGGGTTTTTCAATTTAGGCATTTCAGATTAATGGGTTTATGTACTTATTATATAGGGGGAATTTGACATATAAAGTAGGGGAATCACTTATTGAATTAGATCCAAACCTTGTTCACCCTCTCTGTTTTTTGAAAAACAACTATATGTTGTGTGGTGCACCATATGTAACATAACACACCGATGCTACTTGAGTAATACAACACACCGCTAAGTTATAACACATTTGCTCTATCTAGTTTGTTTATCATTGCTCCTATTGCAATATAATGCACCGACATGCCTGTTCCTAATAGCATCGATAAATCATTGCGGTGCATTGAGCCTTACAAATTGCACCATCAACCTCTCCAGTTTTAAGAAATGACCATATGTTTCGTGGTGCCTCCTATGTAACATAATTCACTGGGGTTACCTGAGTAACACAACGCACTAATCTATTATAACACTTTGGATTTTGTCCAATATTTTCATTTTTTTGCTTGGTATAATATAACACATGAGTGCACATGTTCCTAATAGCACCATTAAATCATTTCACTAAGTTTAGCCTTATAAATCACAGTGTCAGCCCTCTCCTTTATTTTTTAAAAACAACTATATGTTGCGCGATGCACCCTATGTAATATAACACATCGATGCTACATGAGTATTTCTAGTCACTAGTATATTATAACACCTTCGATTTTGTCTAGTTTGTTCATCGTTGCTTTGGATGTAATATAACACACCAACGCATTTGTTCCTAATAGAACCGTTAAATCAGTGTAGTGCATTTAGCCTTATAAATTCACAACGTCCTAATTTAAAAATTAATTTTCCAGGAAGGTGCTAAATAATTAAAATCCGGGTGGTTTAATCTCATAAACATACTGGTGCGTTTATTTAGAATAACACACAAGTTACGAGAGATTGTTTTCACTGAAAAATATTTGATTTATTTGTAAAATATATCTAATGGCTTTTGTGTTCAATGGTACATGTTATATATTGATAGAAAATATATCAGAAGGTCGAGAGTAATAATAATATTGATCTACATAATGGAAACACTTCAAAAAAATAAGAGGAAGCAAGTTCTTTGTAACTTCTTCACAAAATTAATATGTTTGAACTATATGTACGTTTAACTAATATGAATTAGCTAGTGCGTGTCATGTAGAGCCACAAAATGAAGAACATCAAGAGGATTATTTATAATGTAAGTGTAGAAGAGCATACATGCTTAATAGAAAATTTGTTGAATGATGAATTAGGTGAATGAAAAAACACTATTCAATATGAATTAAATATTTTTTTTTGAATTTTCATTAATAATATATTTAAGAATAGTAGAAAAGAAAAATTACAAAACATGTAAATGATGATGAATTGGTCCTTAGTTCATCTGGAGTGGCGTTGAAGGTTAATGAATGTGGGGAATTTTTTTACAGAACTAGGAGGGATCTAGTGGAATGAACATATAGATGTACTTTCCACTTACAATACAAAAATCAATGAAATGATTATAAGAATGAAATTATATCTAAACTACTTGAAGCGTTTTCAGAGTAGTGGTCAATGAGACATGTGAGACTTGCAATAGAAAAAACATACAACAACAAAAAGGAATCATTCAAAAGGTAATATTCCTAATTGTATAAAATGATTTTCTAGAATTATATGTATATATTACTACAAACCATTAATTTAATAATAGTGAATTTGTTATATCTAGTTTTCATATATCATTATAAAAATAGTTTATTACTTTTCTTGGAAGATTATGAAAATCCCAAATGATCAAATGATATACAAAACATGCCAGTAGGAATGTCCAAAAAAGTGTATAAGGAGATGGTCAAAGAAATGGACATAATTGCATCATGGAAAGCCATATCAAAACCAATGTGCTTAAATATATGGTAATACCATATTGAAGTTTTGTATATATATAATATATAAAATAATTTTCATTAAATATTAAATTTTTAAGTATTTCTGCAGAAAGGAAAAGATCGAACTAATTCACACATAAAAATATGACAAGGAAGAAATGGTTTAATATTTCTATAACGAACTTCAAGATTTTCATTTTTGAATATTTTAACTTTCTTTTAAACTATCTCTGGAATGTCTTCAAATAGGTGCGAAACATAGAGAGAAGACCCATCGAAAGATTGATTCGCCATTGGGTATAATAATTATGAGTATATGTTGGCATAATAAAAATTAATTATGGAATTTGTAAGTATCTAATGTTGTTTACTTCTTGTGTTTTATAATTAATAGAGAAAAAAAATTCCCTTTATATTAAAATATGATTTATATGGGTTTTAAAAATGTAGGAAACAAAGTCTGAAACTACACTAGCATAGGACTTGTTGCAACAACACATGAGATGTTGTTTTGAAATGATGTTCACAATTTATGAGTCACTTCTTGCTATGGTACATTGCTATTCAATTTACATTAATGTATATTTTTTATTTCAATTTTAATTATTCTTACCAATGTATATACGTTCATTACACTTTATTTTTATGTTTGCAAATGAAACATGATCAAGAACATGAAAATAATTGATGCAATCAACAAAACATTCCTACAAATAACCCAAGTCATGGAAGTAGCTCAAGCACTGACAACAGTTCATGAAGAATGAGATCTATTTTTCATATCAATGCAACCTGTTCGTATTTTTTGAAATAATTGTATGTAAAAATCAGAATTTGGCTTATGTAAACATGACATAGTGTCCCAATGAAAGAGAAGGGGTGATAATAACAATACCCTTTTGTATGACAAAGAGCCTTATCTAATATATAATAAATATATTTTATTTATTCTATGTGTTATCTTAATCTTGCTGTGAAATGTTACCACTGATTAAATTTATAGTGAAGAGATGCAAAGTCTATACATATAACAATAATTCAAACATGATATACAAATGCGCTAATCAAGATATTATTTTATGATGAAATTGTTAGAAGATATTGTTGATTTCTCAAATGACTAACAATTTTAAATTTAACAATACTTGCATCGTCACAAAGTTGATGTCTCCAAACAAGAGAAAATATCATTTAAAGACACTGGTGCATCAATAACATAAAAACATACCAGTTCTTTACTTCAAATAAAATCACTGAGACATCATCTCTTAGAATAACCTGTTCTTTTTCGGAAAACGATAACACATGGAATTTTAGATCTACAAGCACCTATATTGTTTTTAATTAATGCCTTGATGCATTGTAACTCTTAAGACTAGTGATTCATAGAAAAAACCCTTGGTTTCTAAAAAATATTATTTCCAATTCCTAGTGCACTATTAAATTGACACATTGAACACGTATATAACAAAGCGCTGATGTGTTTTGTAAACAAGACATTCTAGTGTGGCATGTTTTAAGAGAAAGCACCAGAACTGCACTATTTTTTTCATTTGCCCAAATTTTTCTGTCATCATAATTGACTGAGGTGTTTTTTATATAGCACCAGTTGTGGTATGACATTTCAAGGTCTGATGCTCTTTTTTGATTGCATGCATCGATTTTTATTTTGTAAGCAGCCCGATGTAATAACTTTTATGTTATGGTTCTGTTTTATTTAAATCCCTCGGCGCTTTTAATTATGTATAAATCCCAATGTGTTTCCATAAGTAGCACACTTGGGCTTCCTATTCCATAAAGCACACCAAAAAGAAACATTCACTAAAACCTCTGGCTACCATATTTGTTTAGTTGTGATGAAGTTCTGTTATAAGCTTTGCTAAAACATCCATTCCCACAAACTAATTATTATGGGATGTTTTTTTGACATTTTTTGACAATTTTATAACACAAAAAACCTATGTTATAACCTCCACTATAAGGTATTTTCCTTGTAGTGATGTGAAAGGTTTGCCAAAAAAAAAAAAAGGGAGCACATGGAAACCTAATAAATTTAATTAGGTGACTTGATTTTATGAATATTTTGTAGTAACCCATTTTTTTTTACTTTTATGAAAGAAAATAAATAATTTGGTTCTTCCCATTTTATTTAAAAAAAAATTTCAAAGTTTAGAAAAGAAAAAAATACTAGATTATTATCTTAAAATGGTCTTAAAATTTAGAAGTCAGAGCTACAACCATAGTAGTTGGATAAATTGGAAATTGTTAAAAGTTTAGAAAAATTTTAGTCTGGGATCATATTCTCCCCTTTAAGCATCTAAAATCACTGCTAGCAAATTGTATTCTAACAATTCTAATGGAAAAAGGAGGAAAACAAAAAACCACTACAAGTGTTAAATACATGAAAATATTTTAGACAATACTACATAAAAGAGGTACAACTTAACAGTTAAAATTGATTGAATTGCTTGAGAATACATAAAAATAAAATTCAAAGGATATTATGGAGAAATATTCTAGAAGGATCTTTAGTATGTTAATAATGGGAACACATAATTTCAGTTTTTACGTGTTCACCTAAATATTTCCTAAATTTAGAATCCTTATGCAACACATGCAAACTGCATGAAAATGACGAGTAATTTACACATTCCAACACTCCTTGTTAATTGCAACCACTACTATATATTGGTCTATGTCTCAGTTACGATTAAAATACCTAAATTGTTTCCAATAAAATCAACTACATCTATTGTTAATGAATTTGAAAATATGTCAACGAATTAATCTCTTGATTTATCATATTCCAAGGATATCTCTCCATCATTTAGAATCTCCCTAATGAAGTGATATCTCATATTAATATGCTTACTTCTGATGAAAGGCATGGTTCTTTGATAGATCTACTCTTAAGTTTTTGTCATAATACATTTTAGTTGGTACCTCTTGTTCTTGTGGTAGATCAACCAATACTCTACATACATAACCAAACTATCTGACAAGATGTTGTTGCTGCTGCTTCATACTCTAGTTCATTTTAATAATGAGATTTTCACAATGGGTAGCTTCTTGGAATCCCATGAAATTACACTTGAATGAATATTGAAAACTTACCTTGAGGTACTCTTCATGCCATCCATGATATTTTCAAATCACTATATGTATATCCAATGAAATGATAAATATTGGTTTTGGATTATTATATACCATATCTTGTTGTTTAACCAATATATCTTAGGATTCTCTTTCCAAATTCCCAATGAGAGTCTTTTAACGACTCCATGAACCTGAAAATCAAACTAGCACCATACATAATGTGTAATATAGTGGTAATGAGATGCATAAGATTTCCAAATCAAACTCTTGAATGCAATTGGATCTACATCGGATCCTATATCAAGTTTTTTGAGCTTTCTTCCTATTACAATCGGAGTAGGTGTTAGTTTGCAATTTATCATCTTGAACCTCTTCAGCAAATCGATGGCTTACCTTTCATGAAACAAAAAAATACCTAAATTTGATTAAATGAATTTAGTGCCAAGAAAAAATTTCATTAATCCCAAATAAACCATTTCAAATTTTTGGTTTATAATTGATTTAAACTTGGTTAAATTTGGTTTAAAGGTCGCACAATCAACATCAAAACAAATAGTCAGAATTTGTCCTTGCTCATTCACCTTTGTAATTAATTACCGCAACTATTGATTTTTCTAAATCCACTATTAATAAGATATGAATCAATCCTTCTATATCGAGTTTTGTGAGCTTGCTTAAGTCCATAGAGAGATTTTTCCAACCTATATACTTTACCTTCATGCCTTTTATCACATATTTCGATGGATGTTCTACATAAACTGCTTGTTCTAAAAATGTATTTAAGAATGTTGAATTTACATCAATCTAATAAAATTTCCACCTATTTTTCGCTATTATGGCTAAAACAAATCTAACTGTATATAACCTTGCAACTAGTCCAAGGGACTCATCATAATCCAAACCAAGTTGTGCCCCCCTTTGAACTATGAGAATTTTGATTAGATCTCCTTTCTTGTTCTAAAGCATATGTTTTATTGTTGCATCTATTATGTGTGCATCTAACTTTTTATCTCTATCCTCTTCTACCTCTTAAGACAAAACATTTGATTTGAATGCATTTTCCAAATAATAACATTCCTATTTAGTAAATATTCATGGTATAGAAAGGATCTAAATAACTCATCTACTCATATTTTTGATAAGTCCATAGACTCTTCAATGGCTACAAACATTGATAGTAAACTTCATATGAAAGGTTTTGAGAACATTCTCTACCACTTTCTAACCTAAAACCATTGCACCATTTCATCCTTAGTTGACTAAAAATGTGATGGGTTTCTCAATAGACATATTTTAAGCACCCATCTAATACCTTTTTGTCCACCATTTTCCTACTTTCCATGATTTATTATTACCTTTTCCATCCATATTGATACATTTTTGGTGAAGGTATGAATATCCTTCTATGTGCCACTTTACTACTTATTATTATTCATTTTTCAGGAAATTGTTGCCTTTTTATACTAACAATGGCATACATGACAGAAGACTACATAGATACTACTTAACATGAGTGTTTCAATAGTTGCTACAACTCCCTATAGGTGTTGAAACTCCTTATAGATGCCACAATTCCCTAAAGGTGTGACAATGCTTTCTACTATCTAGCAAAGTACAACTGCTATAACTTTGAGATGTCACCATAGTTTTGAGAGTATAATTCCTTCGATAAAACAATATAGATTTTTACTAATTAATCTTTATTTATTATTTACAAATATCGTAAGGTTATACTTAAAAATTTTTATTATATATAACTTAAATTTTGTAGTCAACATATTAATTGCATAAACATTTTCTATTGAAAGTAAATATAACCAAAAACATTTATCAATAATCTTAACTTAATATTTATTTAATTTACAATATATATTGAAAGGTTGTATAAAAAATTCTTATTAAACCATACCTTTTAAATTTTTATCATATTATTGCATAAATTTCCATTTAAGTAAATAATACCCCAAAAAACATTTGTCAATATCTAAATGAATAAACAATTCCCTTTAAAGAAATAATAAACAACATAAAATTGTGATGATATAATATATATTACTAAAAACAAACTAAGGCCTAATTTATTTCAATTTTCTTTTTATTAAAAAATATGCACAATACTTTTTTAATGGTGGAATTCATCAATAGAGTTGTATAATTATGTTATATCAAATATTTTTATACATGATTAATAGTAAATTTTGACATTCTAAATAACTATTAATTTGATTTTAATTGTAGACATTGAGAACTAATTTTAAACTTTATTTCGATATTTAAAAACAGTTAATATTTATCAAAGATAAAAATGACTTTTTTTAAGATGAATTAAGGTTCATATTAAGTATGGATAATATTGAATACCTCTATCAAAATTTATCAATGACTCTTTCTATTTCCATCAACAATTTATTTATTGAGATGATATGTAAAATAAAAATACCACGACTAACTCATGGTAATATAAAAAATATGATATGACTAGAAAATCCATTAGAGGTTATTCTAATTAATCATCAAAGTTTGATAAGATAAATAGGTAGAAATTCCTAATTAAAAAGAAAATGAGGTACTATATAATCATAATACATTTTTGCACTTATAGAAGTTAGATCCTCAAGAATATTAGAGGCAAATTATTACTTATAAAACAAAAGAAAAATATATGATTTAATTCAGGGACTAGAATTTCTACATTGAAAATGTTTATAAATCTCTTGATGTTATAGACAATATTTAAAAACTTTCTACTGAAGAAGAATATTTTATTATAGAAGACATGGGATTTTGGGTTAAATGGGCCATAAAAGGGAAATATAAGGACATTGAAGGATACAAATTAGACATTTTAAAAACTAGATGGCCAATCTCCATCTATCACTTATATAAGACCTCTAAATTAGCGGTTAATCAAGACTTCCCTAAGAATAAAAGCCTTATTTATTATATCTTTAAAGTGGAGATAAGAAAACTCCACTAATTATATGAACACTATGATTAGCTGCATTTTATCTAAGTTATATGTAACTATTTTGGAATAGAGGATGAGCATATTGTTAGGAATTCATGAAAACTAGTGGACCCTTAACCATGGGATAATAGGAAGCACCTCGTCGAGACTTTTGTAACTCCCATTATCTTGTATGGTAGTGAATTTTTGGGACACAAGAATCATGGAGAATGATAGAGAAAATCCAGATGTGTTATATAACTTAGATTCTCAGAAGTAAAGGCAATATGTGCTCTCATATCCTCCTCATCGACGCAAGTATTTCTCCTTTGAGAACTCAACTACGAATAGGTAAGTAATGTGTAACACTAAGATAAGTGACATGGAAGATAAGATGATTCCTTATATTTCTTCAAATTACAACCATAAGATATAAATATTTGAATTATTAGCCAAATCAATTGGGTATAAGGGAAGAGGTCACTATGTAGAATAATTATAATGCGAAGCATAATATTACAATTAAATTTAAGGAGAAATTGTGATGAAATAAATAATTAGAGGATAAACAAATTAGGGTAATATATGGAAGTGATCACAGTCTAATATATAAGATCAAGGTTATCTCTCTTTTGATTACCATAAAGAAGGCAATCAACATTTCCAAAATAAAAGTAAACTCTCATGAGCTCCAAATTAAAATGAGTATCTGGAAAGTTCCTAAATTGTTATGGCTTAAAACAAATTTTCATCATTGTGAAGATAATAGAATTGAATATCACAAACTTAAATTGGTGGAGGAAGATTTAAGGATCATGGAGGATATTTATGTGGATGGGGAGGTGGGGGGTGGTGGTGGTTATGTGTCTTATTAATTTAAACAAATAATTTCTTAGATAGAGGAAACCAAAAGAAGAATCCTAGAAGATGAGGCATTTTCGGGGATAAAAAGCATAGTTGTCGTGTTGAAGAGTGGAGATGATAACACAATTTTTTTTCAAAATTTTGCAAAAGGGTGAATATCTCATAAGACCATTTGGGCATTCAATGATCTAGAAGGGGGTAAATCCACCTCTTTTAAAAAGTGAACGAGTCTGGGGAGGAGACACTTCGATAACCTATACAAATCTCCCTCAAACGCCACTATTGACGAAGTGATTCTTTTGGCACAAGCTTTTCCTCAATTTACAATTCAATGATTAATGCATTTAGTTACTAAAGGTGAATTGCAAGGGGTCCTACATAGTTTCTAGAATAGAAAGAGGCCTAGCTCAGATGGATGGTCTGTAGATTTTTTTCTGGATCTTTATGCCATCTTGAGCAAATATTTGTTAAGAGTGGTTATGGACTCTTGACAAAATGGAAGGATATTGGCATATTTTAACTAAAATTTTATTACTCTCATCCCCAAATTAGACGATCCTCAATATTTTGATGATTTTAGGCCAATATTCCTATGCAATTTTATAAAAAAGTTGATTGCGAAAATGATTGCAAACAAGATCAATTCAATACTTTCCAACAATGTCTCCAAGGAATAGATTGTATTTTTAGAAGGGCACTAGATCCATGACGCAATTGGGGTAGCTCAAGAAGGTCTTCACAACCAAAAAACTAGGAATATGAAAGGTATGGTTATCAAAATTAACCTATCTAAGGCATATGATAGGGCCAGTTAGCTATTTATATACCTGATTCTTACTCACTTGGGTTTTGTGGTGCACTTCATCAATTCGATTAGGAGCTCTATAAATTTTTTCTCTTTTGTGATTGTCATCAATGGATTATCCTCAACCTCTTTTCATGCAAAACATGGGCTTTTCCAAGGATGTCCACTATCCCCTTTATTATTCCTCCTGGTGGCCTAAGGCCATATCAGGCTTATTTTATAGGATAAAACAAGGGAAGGCCTAGAGGGTGTTATTATGGTTGAACACTTGGCGATTACCCACCTGTTATTTGTTGATGATATATTATTGTTTAGTGATGGTTCCAGACATGTTATATCATCTATTAAAGAAACTGTTATCCTCTTCCATAAAGGTAATGGAATCAATTCAATATTACAAAATCTATGTGCTATCCTCTTTCCATTTCCATTGAAGAAACAACAAATGAACAATATACTTTCCCTTTTCACGTTATCATATTCAATGATGGTATACAGTACCTAGGGTTTCACCTAAAACATAATGATTATAGGAAGGCATACTTGTAATGGTTTATTATGAAAATGGAAAAAGGTTCAAGGTGTGGAGCTTTAGATGGTTATTAAGAACAAGTCGATTGGTTGTCATCAAATATATTCTTGAAGCCCTCCTAGTGTATTGGATTCCTTAGTTTGGATTTTGAATGTTGTTCTAAATATTATGTGAAAACTACATGCTCTTACTTTTCACGGGTGGGTTCAAAAGATAAATTTTTGCTTCCATTGGTAAGATGGGAGAAACTTGCAGTGCTCAAAACATGGGGTGGTTGGGGTATAAAAAGAATTCCCTTATTCATAAAATATATGGGTGAAAAAGTGGGCTATATTTTGTTATTGTCAAAAGAAATTTGGACTATATTTGTTATTATTGAAGTATATATATCCTAGTTTTGTAGATATATGGGTTATCTTCATGAATATGAAAAGGCCAAACGTTTAGATCATTTGGAAAGTAGTTATGTATTCCTTCTTTGTGATTGAAGGGGGACTTTCTCTAAAGATAGGTAGTGAGGAATAAATGAGGATTGCTGTGGATATGTGGGTTAGATATGGCGAAAGCTTTTGTTTTCCATGCGATTTGGTAAACTTACTTAATAGGAATGAAAGGGTAACACTTAACCTGGAGTGCGAATAATACATGAACATCCATATAGGCTTAAGGATATGCAAATGGAATACAATTGAAAATCATTTTTGATTTTTAATAGTGGATAACAAATAGGTAGAAGGATCAAGTTTTATGGTGATGTCTCCTTGAAAACAAAATCCCCACTTAGGACAATATAGGAAATCAACATAAAGAAGGAACTAACTATTGCCTCTCTATAAAAATGCTAGTGTATATGGATAACATGTTTTTAACATGCCCCTTCACATTGGGAGTACATGCATTGAAAAGATAAGATTGACATTGGAACTGTGTAGCAAGTGGAGTATTTTCCTGAAGCATGGAAATTCTAGTGGGAGCACATAGGTGTAAAGTAGTTCAGGAATATTCCCCCACTTATTTGTTAGGGGGTGTGGATTTCCATAAACAATTTTATTTTCTAGGATAAGCCATCATCCTCTCATAAGGTGGCTCCTCAGGTCATTGTTATTTTCTGTCTTTTACCTCACTCGGATTTTTCCCATGCTGAACAAAATTTCAGTTGAAGTAATAAATACCTCCTCTTCTTAGGCTTATTTCGATGGGACATCTCTCTTTAGTGGTGATTGTCGAGGAGGAGAAATCCTATATCTTTAAGAACATCACTCATTCAACTTTTAGATTGGTTTGCAAAGAGGTTCAATCAACTTTGTGAAGATGCTAGCTCTAAATGTCCTCTTGCTATTTCCTATTGAAAAATATTTTCATTCCTTACATATTTTTGGACACTCCTTGGTTGTCATAAATTAGTTCAATGAGATTCAAATATGCCACAATCAGACCTTGTTTCCTATCTTAAAGGATATTCTACACATAAAAATTATATTTGCTCATATTTCATGTTGTCACCTTTACAAGTAATACAACATAGTCATAGACTCATTATCTTAACAAGGTGCTACATAGGCTATGGGAATTTGGAATATCTTTTAACAAATAGGCGAAGGCACACAAGAGTATTATCACACAACATTAAATAATGGTTATAGTTGGATTAATAACTGGAATACATTATATTTATTTTATTTCTGCCTTCTTCTCATGAGTAAGGAGGTATCATGTTCATGTATATGGAGTTGAACATGACACTTTATATTTATATTTATGTACATAGTACAAAGAATTCATTTTCCTGAAATTGGGCATGTTTCAACTTGACTTTTATAGTTTTGTGAACATTCCTGATATTCAAAATGCATAGAGGTGCATCAATAAAATGTAATGTTTTCATTTTACTAATGAAAATTTACAATTTTTTTTGAGGGAAAGAAAGAGGAGAGAGAATTGAATATGAAAATAAAAAATATATTTATTTATTTATTTTAAAATTACCAACATTAAATTTGGATTTCAGAATATTTATTACAATAGTATACTTGTTATCCTTTTCACTCATTAAAATTATGACAGTTTATGTACATTTATCTTAAAATCATTTTAAACACAAAAATATATTAAAAAAAAGAAGTAATTTGTGTAGGAATTTACAGGGTAAGTTCCACAGACAGAACACCAAAAGGACACCACTCACAAATAGATCACAGATCAATACACCAGTATTTTGACGTGGTTAAAACCCTCAGAGAGGGAAATAGTCCACGGCCTGTGCCAACGTGGCTACTACAGCCAATTTATTAATAAAACGATGAAAATTTACATAAGCTTCTCTCATGCACGGTGAACCTACAAATGACCCTCCATGCGCTTTAAATAGAATTCATGGACCAATTAGGTGTCAAGCCACGTATCAAATGTTGGTAATACCGAGGAGAGAATGAACCGTCGGATCACTACATATCGTGACCGTCGGATTGTAAGTTACAAATGTACATGTTAAAGAAACACACTTTACCTAACTCTATACTAGAC
>APFE030921377.1:0-14418 GCA_000404065.3 Pinus taeda
CAATATCCTTTGATATTATTTATATAAATTCTATAAAATTTTATTAATTAAATTGTGTTTTATAATTAATTATTTATGTTGTAATTTTATATACATATTGTTTGTTATATTATCATGTATATATTGATAAAGAGAATGAAATGATATCCAATTTTATTTTATTTTCAGGTTTTCTAACGAGGTGGAGGTGGAAGTGGAGGTGGTGAAGGAGGAGATGGAGGTGGATGTGGAGGAGGAAGATTAGGAGGAGGAGGAGATGGAGGATAAGGAGGATATGAAGGTGGAGGTGGAGGAGGACAAGGTAGAGGTAAGAGGTGGAGGAGGAGGTGAAGGTGGAGGTGGAGGTGGTTGTGTAGGAGGCAGTGGTGGAGGTGGAGGAGGTGGTGGTGGAGGAGGAGGAGGAGGCCAAGGTAGAGGTGGAGGTGTTGGAGGAGATGGACTCAGAGGAGGAGTTAGAGATAAAGGCTTAGGTGGTGGAGGTGCAGCTGTAAGGGGTGGAGGTGGAGGTGGTGGTAGGGGTGGAGGTGGAGGAGGAGAAGGTGATTGAGGAGGAGGTGTACATGGTTGCAGATTAAAAGGAGGAGGAGGAAGAGGATGTGGACGTGGAGGAGGTGGCAGTGGAGGGAGAGGAGGAGGAGGAAGAGGAGGTGGTGGAGGAGGAGGGGTCAAAGGTGAAGGTGTTGGAGGCGGTGGAGGTCTAGGTCGAGGAAGAGGAGGTGGGCGAGGTGGAGAGGAAGAGGAGGAGAAGGAGGTGTAGTAGGTGGAGGTGGAGTAGGTGGATGTGGTGGAGGTGGAGGAGGTGGAGGTGGAGGAGGAGGGGGTGGTGGTGATGGTGGAGGAGGAGGAGGCGAAGGTGGAGGTGGAGTTGTAGGTGGTGGATGAGGAGGAGGAGGAGGTAGTCGAGGAGGAGGTGGAGCTAGAGTTGGAGGTGGTTGTGGCGGAGGCAGTTGTGGAGGTGGGGGAGGTGGTGGTAGAGGAGGAGGACCAAGGCAAGGTGAAGGTAGAGTTGGAGGTGGTGGACGAGGACGCAAAGGAGGAGTTGAAGGCAGAGGCTTAGGTGGTGGAGATGGAGGTGTAGGGGGTGGAGGTGGTGGTGGAGGAGAAGGACAAGGAGGAGGAGGTGAAGGTGAAGGTGTTGGAGGAGGTGGAGGTCGAGGAAGAGGAGGTGGGGTAGGTGGTGGAGGTAGAGGAGGAGTAGGACGAGGAGGAGCAGGTGGTGTAGGAGGTGGAGATGGAGGTCAAGGGCAAGGTGGAGGAGGTGTTGGAGGAGGAGAGCATGGAGGAAGAGGAGGTGGTGGTTGTGGGGGTTTATATAGCATAGATTGATGTGGAGTTTTTCCAATATGTATTCATTCTAAGGGTGGATGGGGCCAATTTTTTACACAAGGAAAAGGGATGAGAAATATTTGGAGAGGGTGATTTATAGCTAGCAATGGGAGAAATTCACAAAGTGTCCATCATAATTTAAGGATTGAGACCGTTTGGATGATAGCGCCTGAGACAAAAGGACACCACAACTAAGATATAATATAATCATGAGAATTGGTTGAACGTTCTTCATCTGGATCACACTATGATCCAAGATGAGGACATGATGACCCAGTGGAGTAAGTGGCTCATGGGAGTCGATACATAGTGATGTATATGGGAGCTAACCAATGTGATAGCATGATGGGATGATGATTCCATGGGTTGAGGTACTTGAGATGAAAATTTGATGAATTTATGGTTGTGATCAGGACTGCCTTCACATGGTTGAGTGTGGTATTAAAGGATATCTAACTTGTTGATGATCTTTGATCAAATGAATTAGATGGATCAAGCGAGTCCTTAATTTATATGGATCATGGGTCCCTTTAGAGTAGACTTGGTAGCTGGGGATCAAAATTGAGACATCATCAGCAGGATTAAATTGCGGAGTTTGGAAGGATTGGTTGCATGTGTGATGAGAAATTAATGTGGGACACTTGGTTAGCTGTTTGGTGTAGTCATGAAGGCTTGGACATGGAATTTTTTTCATATCTATGGAAATCACAAGTGGAGCAACTTAACCGAGGTTAGGAGTAGTGGATATAAATAAAACTCAGTAGAGCACCTTGAGGTGATGTTGGAAGCATTGAGACACCATGAGAGGATTCAATAATTTATTTGATGATTTACAAGTTTCTCAATCTCTTCATGGACCTGGTTATGGATAAGTTAGTAAAGTTGATAGATAATATTGACTTGGAGGACCTTATAAGTAGGATCCAACTTTATTTGAGTTGGGTGTGTTGATGGTCCTATGTACAAGAGTCACAACACTTCACAATGTGGAGGAGATTCTTAAATGTCATGATAGTGAGCTATGTATAAGTATGTGATGAGAGTGTTGGAGAAATGATTGATGATGGCATAAGGACATGCAATCTTATGGTATGTATATGACAGTAAATTTAGCAACCCAACTAGTGAAAAATTTGGGGGTCAGTAGTGAATAGAGACATGAGAGATTGACGTTGGAGTATGGAGAAGAGACATAAGCTTTTTATTTCAAAGGTGAATAATATTATCCCATCAATATTGGGCTCCCTTTATGTTTATTGTCTTTGAAGATTACACCAGAGTTGGAAATTTACAACATTAAGTAGGTATGTATCATTGAGTCATGATGTTATTTAGTTCTTATTTGGATCATTAGATGGTTTATTCATAATATTCTCAACAACTTGATTTATCTTCTCACTGTAGCGAGTCACTTCCACTATAGAGTCCATGAATATTAAGGGATGAAGATACCTTAGTTAGTGCAAGCATGAAGGAATGCTGAGTTTACATTTAAATTTTGTAGGTTAGAAAGATGTTGGAAAATATGGAAATCCACTCCATTATAAGGGAAGTATATTCCATAGAATCATTCCTAGATTCATGTTCAAAGTTATGATTTCACTCTTGGAGATGACATGGGGAGAGTCAATGTATGGAAGTAAATGTGTTGATGAGAACTTTAAACTCAAGCAAACATGACTAGGTATGTTAATTTACATTTTGATTTTATTGTGAAAGTTGTTCATTACTAGATGAATACACATTTACTAAGTACATGAGGTATGAAATTAAACATACCAAAAAAATGATTAAAAATTTTTGATATCAAACATACACCATTATGCATAAAAAGCGTTGAAACACAAAAATTATATGAAATTTTTATTGTAGGGAAATTAGCATATTGTCTTTACATTTATAATTCCACGAAACCATAAAAGATTTCATCAAGATATTTGATCACAAACTTCAAAAGCTGGTTAAAAACACTGAACTCTTAGTTGCTACCATCCTTGTTTTTTAAATAGACGCATTCAATGAAGAGTTCTAGTTTTTCTTAACTGAGAAAGGTTTACAAACTTTGAGGGAGGTTCAAGAAATGATGATAAATATAGAACTAAATATAGTAGCCTTGAGATAAAGTGATGTGCTTGGTTCATTAACATAATCAAATTCTAGATCTGAAAGAAAACCTAGTGCAATATATATAATCAACTCAACCACATATGCAATTGTAATGTTGTGAAGTTATGAAAAACTTCAAACATCTATTTCAAGTTTTTAAAACCCAAGGGATTGGAATAGAAGGAATAGAAAAGAACCAAAATCAAGTTAAGAGAAATTTTGGCTTTGACAATGATAGGGGTATATGAGAACTAAGACCCTCTGGTCCCTATGAATCCATGATGTTGGGAATATAAATATTTCCATGTTAAAGTTACTTTCCCTTAATTTATCAAATGGATTAAAGAAGCTATGCCTAAAGACACACATGGGCCAAATCCTATAAATTTTATTGATGAAGATGATTTCATTTGTATTTGAGAGTATATGGTTTTATATATTATAAAACAGATATGGGTGAGATAAAGGTGAAAAGTAGAGGTGTTGACGAGGTGCAAGAGATGTTTCATTGTGGCAGGGTTTTTCTAAAGCATATATGGGTGAGATAGAGGAGAAGAGAATAGTTGGTGAAAATGTACAAGAGATATTCGGTGAAATCCATTGCCATAATGAAATCAGGGACATGACATCGAGAAGGTATACCTTATACTATCATAAATATTTCCTATGGTTTCCCCTATATCATAAGAAAACTAGTCTAAGGTGAGAGTAAGTGTTGTTTATGTGACATTGGGAAATGTTTTTGAGTACCCCCTAGAGTTGCACTCATTTTCAGGGATTTATAACTTTAAGTACAATTTTGGGTAGTACTATATTCTATCCAAGGCCTGACATCATTTAGGAATAATTAAAGAGGATGAAAAGGCATCATATAAGACATTTATCCTAATTCGTTTGCATCCCACAAAGCTTAAGATTAGAAGAACACATAGGAAAATAATAAAACTCAATGATCGTAATAGAATATTTAGTAGGAGACAAACTACACCCTTTGTCACAAAGTATAGAAAAACAATTATTGCTTCGCTTGAAATAAGCCAACATCTTTAGGATTTGGTGGTTCGTCACCATCTGTAAGTTTTTCAACTCCTTGGTGTGAAACTATTATAGTAATTATAGTGTTAATCAGTTCACAATTTTTTGAAATTACACAAAATGTGAAATGACATTGACTAAATGACAAAATATGTAATGAAAGTTAAATTCCTATATGATAAACAAATCTATTAACATAAAATCATTAAGTAATAAAATGAGAACTAGAAGTGTTAAAGTGAGTAAGGGAAAAATGGTTCGAATTCTTGCACAAGATATCATATATAAATGAATTATTTATGAGTTAATAGGAGGATATTATGTATGTGAAGACATATGTTTTGGATTCCTGAGAGTCTAGCCTTCATTTGCAACATTCGAGAATAGAGTGAAAATTTAATGTTTGAATTGAAGACATGAACCTTAAACTAACTTGCATATCTCCACCTCCACCTCCACCTCCAGATCCACCTTAACCACCTCCTCCACCTTCTCCTCATCCTCCTCCTCAACCTCCTCCTCAACATCTACATCTTCCCCTTGTGTCGCCTCCTCCTCCTCCTCCACCTCTGTCACCTCCACTACCCCCTCATCCTCCTCTACCTCCACCTCAACCACCTTCACCTCCACCTCCAACTCCTCCACCTTCTTCTCCTAATCCTCCTCAACCTCCTCATCCACATCCACCACCTCCTCCTTCTCTGCCACCTCATCCACCTCCTCCTCCTCTTCCACCACCTCCACCTCCTCCTCCTACACTGCCACCTCCACGTCCTCTATCTCTACCTCCACCACCTCCACCTCCACTTCCTCCAATACCTTCACCTCTATTAAATAATTAATTGATATGTGTTATTACAAATTAACGCTATTATATAAATATCATGTTATTGCTTTTTAATTTATAAGGGATTTGAACCTTGAGTGTCATGGTTTGCATAATAATATAATAAAAATAATATTTAAATAATACTAGAAAACCCATTTCAATATTTTGAAGTTAATCCTATTTTTTAAATAATAAAAAATTATTGTATAGAAAGTTCTTCTTGGTTTTGGAGATGTAAAAGCTCTACTACTAAGGCTAATCACATGAAGGTGAGAGCTTATATGACCCCAAAAATGGCCCATCATTGGCATGGAACTAACCACTCACCCCACCCACACAATCCATTGTGAATGAGGCACATTCACACACATGCATACATGCACACAACAAACAAATGGTGCACACAAACATACACATACCCACAAACATTACACATATTGACTCACAAAATGACATGTTCACACACATCACACTTACTATGAATTTTAGAATTAACATTATTTTATGCATGTGATTGAGATTGAGTATAGATATTATGGTGCTTGACAATTACATTTATTTTGTAAGTTAATTAATATGTTATTGAAATTAATAATAAAAAAATCTTTCATCTGTTGAAAACAATAATTACTATTAGCAATACTTTAGAATTAATATTTTTTCCATATATTATTAAATTATATATATATTATTAAATTATATTATATATATATATATATATATATAATAACTACTTATATATTAATTATATACTATATATATAGTATACTTATATAATTATATATAATATATTATTGCAAGATATGAATTTGTTACAAATCTCTATATATTAGTCTAAAAAATGATTTTCTACACAAATATACATTCTTTAATTTTAATTTAAAATAATATTTAATAATTTAATTTTCAATATTTTTAATTAAATTTTATATATTTTAAATTTTAATAAAACACATAATATAAATATTGAATTTATTTTATTTTATTATGATTTTATAATTAATTGTGGATGATAAATATAATAACAATGATATTTATATTAGTTTTCAATATTTTATAATTAAAAATGATAATATCATTATGGAAATTATGTTAGTTTATTTTTATAGTGAATATAATTGTGAATTAATATAATATAGATATTTCACTGTTTTATTTGAAATTTAAAATAATATTTAATAATTAAGCTTAAATAGTGTTGAAATTATGTTAATTTATATTTAAAATTAATATAATGGTCTATTAATATAGATATATAACTATTTTATTTTGAATTTAGAATAATATTTAATAATTAGGTTTATATATAATATATATATATATATAATTCAAATAATGAATGAATATTTTCAATTTATTTATTGTTATGTTACAATATTTATATATTTATATGTTTTCAAAATAATGAAAGTACTATTTAAATATTATTAAAAATTATTTTAATGTTTTGAAGTTAATGTTATGTTTTAAATAAATTGAAAAACACTATATAGAAAACTCTTCTTGGTTTGGAGATGTAAAATTTCTTTGGCATCGGACTAATCACACACAAGCACCCACACAATCCATTGCCAATGAGGCATAATCACTCACATGAATACATGCACACAACTAACAAAGGGTGCACACAAACATACACATAGCCACAAACATTACACATATTGACTCACAAAGTGACATGTTCACACACATCACACTTACTATGAATTTTAGAATTAACGTTATTTTATGGATATGATGAAACTTGAATATAGATATTATGATGTTGATAATTAAATTTATTTTATAAGTTAATTAGTATGTTATGAAAATTGACAAGTATTTATTTCCTTTATTATTTTTAAAACAACGATTATGATTAACAATTTTTTAGAATTAACATTTTTTCCACATTATTAAATTATAGTATTATGAAAAAGTAAAAATTATAAATTTATTGAAAATTAAAAAATTTTTAAATAAAAATAATAAAAATTTATTGTATTAATTGATTAATATTAAATAATTAATTTATAATTGTATTACATATTGGATGCATTACATAAATATTATGTTATCCTTTTTTTTTTTTTCCTTTATAAGGGATTTGAATCTTGAGTCTCACCTTTTTCATAATACTTTATAACATGACAATCATCCAAACCCAAAAAAGAAAAATATAAATTGTAAAATATAAATAAACGTAGGTTATAAATGTTATATAATTTAATTGAATAAAAGTGGTTTTGTCATTTGTGTGTATGTGGGGAATTTGTTTAAAAAATTGAAAAAATGTTAAGTAATTTATGTGAATAAGAGTGGCTTTGTTATTTGTGTGTATGTGGGGAAGATGTTTAAAACATTGAAAAAATGTTAAACGATTTAAGTGAATAAAACTGATTTTTCCATTTGTGTGTATGTTGGGAAGATGTTTAAAGCATGCTTATAAATTATTATGATAATAAAATGACATATTTGTGTTTGTGCATATTGGAGTTACTATAAACTAAAGATCATGAAAACCATGAGGACAAGGAACACAACTCAAAGGAGGGTTCCATTCAACCTTGCTAAGAGCCTTTTGGAGGGGTTGAACTCCCCTCCAACAAAAAATATCCTACTCCTTTTATTAATGGTAGTTTGTGTTCATGTACATTCTTTGATGAAGACATCTAAAGGAAAAAAATATTTTTCCCTAATTAAATCACTACAATAGACAAAAATAGATAAGGTCTTCCATCCACCCGCAACTTTGTTATTGATCAATTTTCTGCAACATACAACATTGAAATGATATTGTTAGTATACAAACCCTTCCTAACAACTTGTAACATAATTAAATGCACAATTCATTAAAAAAATGCATGATATCTCTCTCTCTCTCTCTATATATATATATATATAATCATAAACTCATAAGGCATGAGAAATGATGAAAAAAAAAACATGAATATAATATTATTATGTAAAGTGATTCAAATATAATATAATTTATAAATTTAATATAATAACAATTAAATCTAACAATTACATATGGAAAATAAATAAGAAAAATACATTTGGTAACTTACTTTTAACTTGAATACAACAATAACATGTTTTTATTAATTGAAGTTCATCGTGTATATATAATTTTAATACTCAACAATTAAATGTTATATATTTTTTAAATTAAAATATAAAATAAAATATTGAATAACCAAATATAATAAAATATATGATGACAAAATACATGCTTATTTTCGAAATTCTAAATGGACAATACAGATTCTTGGTAAATATTTTTATCTTAGTGAAAATAAATGCTACAATGAAAACTTCAATTAAAAAAAAAATAAACAGGTTGTGATATAATTGATAAAACTACTTAATCATTAGTAACAAAGAGAAAGAAATAATCTTTGCCACCTAACTCGTTAAAACAAAAATCAATGTCAAGTGGTATGACTGTTTTATCTTCTCATCATCATCACAATCCTATTTCCCACTCTTACATATGATCTATCATAATTTCATTCTACTCTGTATTTTTCCTAGTAAAGACTTCTACATATTTTTCCCAGATTTGGTTTTGATTTTTGTGCTGGGAATAACTTAAAATAAAAAAGCCTTTAACTAATATTAAAAAAAATAAAGTTGTAGGAATTTCTGGGTTCTTCTCTATTGGAATATGGAGCTTCCCCGCGCAAAAATCATTACCAAGTAAAAACAATAAACTCTTGCGAATTTAAAGCCCTTCCGGCTCCAACAATCTAGAGACACCACAGGATGTGTGTAAAGCAGAAAGGCTAAGGAAACAACAGGATTCAATTCGGTTGGCAGGTATGCACCTTGGGCTATTGGCTTCTGACCTACGCCTTGGGTTCATGTTAAACCAAACAGAGACAAAAGGAATAAGGGCGGCATGAGTTTGATTTCGAGTTGCCTTTTGAACAGATTTAAACAAAATATTTGATGAATTTATTCAAGAATAGATTCAACTAAGCAATGATGGCTTGGGTTCGAAATCTACCCGAGCAAGAACTAAATCTCAAGTACACTTTCTCAGATTCAAGAACATAAAATCTATGACGCATTTTCATCTCATATATGTTATGGCCTCCTAGACTTGGAAACACACACATCGATGAGGATTATTTTCATCGATGAACAGGTGATAATTATAAACACAATTATATATAGCACTCTCAAAGAGGCCTGAAAGTGAAGGATGAAAATGTAAGGACATATTGAAGCCGATTTTGGTTTAAGTGGAAAGACAATTACATATGAAATACATCTGGTTCCTACCCATGAAAAGGTATCTGGTACTTGTGGTCCCGGGCCAGGCCAAAAAAACCAGTTTCGAAATCGTACGCTCTGTTTAGAATACGCTCACTGAAAACCCTACCCAACGATATTAATGCAACAAAATGATATACTGGAACACGCACACCCTTTGACCGTAAATAACAATAATAAAACCGAGTGTGGAGAAAAAGGAAGGCCATCAAAATTAATTTCACCCACTGTGCTTTCTTAACCAATGAAAACATCCATTGAATTATTGCGTTAAACAGAAAGCTGCGTCTAAAATAGAATGGGATCTTCCTGCGGGCATCTCTATGCCAAAATCAATATCCGGGGTTCTTCCGAGGTGTCGCTTTCGAGTTGCACAATCAACGGAAACCGAAAGGGGCGAGTCTTAACAATCCGCCAAAAAAATACAACTCGCTCCTATTCACGAACGAACATTCTGGAAAAATAACCCGATAATCTAATTAACCCCACTAACACACACATATATAATGCTCAAATTCATTCATAGCATAGGATAGCAGCAATCTCGGTCTTCCCACTTCTATTCCAGAAAGCATCAACCCAAGTCTTCCCACAACCTATCTCCCCCAAAAAAAACAAAGGAAAGGAATACCTCTCTGTAAGGTAAGGGTATAGATAGGCTAGATTTCTTTTCTTTTGTTTAAATAAGCCGCGCCATTTCGCTAACAATATGGTTACGAGAATAGCAAGGAAAATAAATAGGCCACGCCACTTTGTCTTTCTAAAAAAACAACTAAACATCTACAGAACAGGGCAATCAACAAAAGAATACTAACCTTGCTTGTTAGGCATCTTTCTTTTGCGGCAGTTGAAACTCTGGAAACTCCTCATTCTCAACTCCAAAAGCAAGCACTGGAATAGATGCTCTAGCTTCTGTATATAAAATAATTCCAAATCATCAAATCAAAAACAGAAGAATGAATTTAAAAATAAGAAACAAAAGAATGAATTTAAAAATAATTAAAGAAATGTTAACATAATTACCATGTTACTCCAAAATTATATATTATTTGTTCATCTTCAACCGCCCCTGCATATTCTCCTCAGCCACAACTTTCTTCTCAGACATAAGACAAGTATTTACACACACAACAAATTACAAGCATACAACAACACCACACATTGCAAACATACAACACATTTCTGGAGCGCTCCATAAGACAAACAACTTTACATCACATCACAGTGTTTGAGAGAGAGAAAGACCTAACGGAGTCCAGTCCATGATTAACCTGTTTAATCATTCAACAGAAAAACAAAATTCGTCAGGTTATTCAAATTCCCTGTGGAATGAATTAAATGGAAAAACCGATTAAACCAAGGGACAAACCGATTAAACCAAGGGAACAGAAAATTACCCCAATCGCCTGCGGCCTTTCCTTCCCTCTGGTTCTCGGACTGTGTAAAAATTCCTCCCCTTGAGCACAACCTCGTCTCCATTGCCAATTAATATCACTCTTCATTCATGAAATGCCAGTCGCTACTATATAATCACACAAGCATTCCTGAAAAGGCAGCCAAGATTTCGTTTTAAGCTCTTTTTTTTTTTTTTTTCTTTTTACGTTTGTGTTCAAGTTGTTAAACCATCTTTTAATCACCATTGCTTAAACCAATCTTTTAAACTGAGCTGAGTTGTCATGTGCTTTTCTGCTTTTAAATAATATTTTTAAAAACCGGGCTTTCATGTGTTTAAAATCTATTTTTTTTATTGCTTTTAAATGAAGAGAAATATGATATATTTAATTACAAATATATGAATTTATACTTCCACTTTTAGGATCCACTGTAGATATCGCCCTCAGGAAGGCTACTTGGTTATTAGCCATTTCATTTCATTACCAAACTGGACAATTAGCTCATGAGCCTTTCGCGTATGGTATTTATTTTATATATAATTTAAAAGTAAGTTTCTTTAAATAATTTTCTACTTTTCTATAAAATAAAACTAAAAAATATCTTTTAATAGAATATTATAGTGATAAGGGTTATAGTGGTCACAGGCCTTGGAATGAACATTTGTGCTTGTAGGTGACTTGTCAATTTTGCGCTAGAAGCGTGTTGACATACAAGCACATGGCCGTCAATAGTTGTAAACTTCAATAGAATATTAGAAAATCAAAATTGTTAATATATATTATTTTTATTTATTACGATGTTTTGTATTAATTTTTTTTAATAAGTATAAATTTATATACTATTGAATTAGATTTCTAAAAAAATAAAAAAAATTATAAACTATTTAATTAGGTATTTAATAAATATAAATTTATAAACTATTTAATTGGATATTTGATAAATGTGAATTTTTAATCTACTCAATTAAATATTTAGTAAGTATTGAAGATAATGAGAACATAGAAAGCTATTTGCAATTACCTCTGAAACCACTTCAAACCATAGGATATGCAATTACCTTTGAGAAGGTGTTCCATCGTACTTTACGTCTTGTGAAGTTTTAGCGTGTTTGTATGTTATTTACATGGGGGTCTCCAGAATTTATGTCTTCGGTAATTGGTTTTGTTTTATTTTAGTTTTCAAAGATTTTATAAAATTAATATTAATATATTAATTTTAGATAGTTTTGGATATTGACTAATAAGTATTGAGTTTATTGAGTTATGTTTGTGATAGCTCAACAACGTTTGATATTAGTTATATAAATTTTATTATTTAAATTCTTATTTGTTTAATTAATTATTTATATTGTATTTTTTTAATGTAAATCGTTTGTTGGATTAATATTTATGTATTGATATGTGAATTACTATTGTAAAGAAATACGAAAATATGTAAGTATTATAAATAAAGAGAATAAAATGATATGTAATCTTTTTTTTTAGAGGAGGACAAGGAGGAAATCTAAAAACCTATAAGTGCTATAAATAAAGAGAATGAAATGCTATGTAATTTTTTTTTTTTTTATATGTTTCTTAGGAGGATGAAGAGGGGATGACGTGGACGAGGAGAAATAGGTAGAGGTTGAGGAGTAAGAAGAGGAGGATGAGGTGGGCGGCTGAGGAGGTGGGCGAGGATGCAGAGGTAGAAGAGGAGGAAGAAGAGGACATTCGGTAGGAGGCTAAATAGGTAGACAAGGAGGCAAAGGAGGGGGAGGGGGTGAGTAAGAGGAAAGTGAGGAGGGGGAGGAGGTGGGAGAGGAGGTTGAAGAAGTGGAGGAGGAGGAGAGGCAGATGGGGAAGAGGGAGAGAGGGAGGAGGAGTGAGGGAGGGAAGGGTAGGAGGAGGGGAGGATGCAGGGAGAGAGGAGAAGGTGAAGGTGTGGAAGGGGGGAGGAGGTAGAAGGGGGGAGGTAGAGGTGGAGGTCGCAGAGGAGGGGAGGAGGAGGATGGGGGATCCAGGGGAGGAGAGGGTGCACGGTGAGGAGGAGGAGCAAGCGAGGGAGTGTTAGGACGAGTGGAGGAGGCGGGTAGAGATAAGAAGGTGAAGGTGGGGAAGGCACAAGTGGAGGTGGGGGAGGTCGGAGGAGGCAGATGGGTGGAGGGGAGGAGGAGGATTGGGGATGCAGGGGAGGAGTGGCTGTGTGGTGAGGAGGAGGAGGAGGAGGCCGAGAGGGGGGGAAATGTGAGGAGGAGGAGGATGTGGGAGAGGGTAGACGGAGGAGGAGGAGGCAAGGGAGGCAAGAGTGGTGTGGGGAGGACAAGGAGCAGCAGGAAGGGCAAGTGAAGGAGGAGTAGAGCGGGTGGAGCAGGAGGATGGAGAGGAGGAGGGGGAGTCAATGGGATAAGAGGGGGAAGATGTGGAGGCAAAGAAGGTGCTGGGGTAGGAGATGGAGGGGGAAGATAGGGAGTGAGAGGGGGAGGAGAGGGAGGAACGGTAGGAGGGAGGGGGTGAGTAGGGAGAGGAGACGAGGGGAGAGGTGAAAGAGAGGCCAACGGGAGCAGGAGAGACATGGGGGGGGAGGTGGAGAAGGAAAAAGGAGGGGGAGTGGAGGAGGAGGAGGAAGAGAAGGCAAGTGAGGAACAAGATAAGGAGGAAGGGGTGGAGGGGAAATAGGATGAAGACGTGCAGGGGAAATACGTTAAGGAGGGGGTTGGTGGAGGAGGAGGAAGAGTGTGAGGATTACAAGCTAGAGGAAGCAGGGGAGGCGCATGGGGAGGATGGGGAAATGGGGAAGGAGGAGGAGGGGACGGTGGAGGAGGTGGAAGAGATTGAGGGGGAGGAGGTAGCACAGGAGGCAGAGGTGGAGGGGGTGGACGAGGAGTAGGAGGACGAGGTGGGGCGAAGTCGCAAGGGCAGGGGCTTGGAAGGATGCAGGGTAGGAGGGGGAGGAGGCGGAAGAGGTGGAACATGAAGAGGTAGAGGAGGAGGTGAAAGAGGCGAGGGAGGAGGAGGGACAAGAGGAGGAGTGTGAGGAAACAAGCAAGGCGGTGGCAGAAGTGTAGGGGGAGAAGCGAGAGGAGGTATAAGAGGTGCAACAAGAAGGGGTAGAGGAGGAGCTGAAGGATGGAAGAGGGAGGAGGAGGGTGAGGCAACATGAGAGGAGGTGGAAGAGGCATAGCAGGAGAAGAAGGTGTGGGAAGAGGGGGAGTGGGAGGAGTCTAGGAAGGAGGGGAAGGAGGTGTAGGGAGAGGTGGAGGTGGAGTTGGAGGCAGGGGACGGGAAGAGGAGGCAAGGGAAGATGCAGAAGTGGGGGAGAGGAAGTTGGGGAGGAGGAGGAGACCAAGCCAGGGGGGGTGGAGGTGGAGGGAGGCAGGGGAGTTTGAGGAGCATTTGGGCAAGGGGGAGCTTAGGAAGGAGGGTGGTGGCGATGGTGAGGAGGAGGAGGATGAGGGGGAGGCAAGGGTTGGGGGGGTGAGTGGGAGGAGG
>APFE030921394.1:0-11146 GCA_000404065.3 Pinus taeda
GATAGATTTGTGGCTCATGGATTATCCTAGAAAGAGGGAGAGGAATATGAAGGCATGTTTTCTCCCATTGCTAGGTATGATTCTATTAGATTTGTCATTGCTCTTGCTTCTCTTGCAGGTTGGAAATTACATCAAATGGATGTCAAAATTGATTTTTTGAAAGGATTCATTGAAGAGGATGTCTATATTGAGCAACCTAAAGGATTTGAAATCCATGATAAAGATACATGTAAGTTTGAAAATTGAAGAAAGCCTTGTATGCGTTGAAGTATGAGCATGCTACTCTTGTATTGACAGCTATATAGCAATGACTTTTGGCTTGAATAACAGCAAAGTTGATCCAAAACTAAACTTTAAAATTGTTGAAGGCAAGCCCTTAATGTTGGTGTTGTATGTAGATGATTTGTTTCTAACAGGGGTTGAAGTTCTCATTTCCTAGTGTAATAGGGAGTTGGTTTCTAAATTCAAGATGAAGGATCTTGGTCTCATGCATTACTATTTGGGATTGGAAATTTGGAAAAATCATGATGGAATATTTTTTATCCAAGTCAGATACACTATAAATGTACTTTAGAGATTTGGCATGATGGACTGTATGTCCATGAATACTTCGATGGTGACAAATTTGAAGAAGATACATGACTGTGACCCTAATTTGATTGATCCCTTTATGTATCATAAATTGATTGGCTCATTGTACTATCTTGTGAACACTAGAACTAAAATTTTCTATGCTATGAACATGTTGAACCAATTTTTGGTTGAGACTCGACCTGTGCACTAGGTTGTAGTAAAACATATTTTGAGATATTTGCATGGTACCATTGAATATGGTCTAAGATATTTTTCTAATGGAGAATGGAAGCTACATGGATTTAATGATATTGATTAGAATGGAAGCTATAATAATAGGAAGAGCACTTCTAGATTCCATTTTGGTTTGGGCTCCATTATTATTTCATGGTCTAGTAGAAAGAAAACTTCAATCCCTTTGACTACAATTGAAGATGAGTATATAGTTGCATGTTTAACTTGTTGTGAAGTTGTGTGGCTTTGAAAATTATTTTTCATTTTGTCTAATCTAGTGTGGGAATCGACCATTATATATTATAATAATCAAATTTGTGTGAAGCTTTCCAAGAACCTAATATTTCATGACAAGTTGAAGCACATTAAAATCAAGTAGAATTATATCCAGAATATCGTCCATGGGAGAGCTGAGAGGATAAAGTATGTCCCTACTGATGAGCTGGTTGTTGTTGTGTTGAAAAAATCATTGTCCCATATGAAGTTTATATATGTCATAGAACAACTTGGATTTTTTGAGAACCCCTCTTTGAGAGAGAGGGAACATTGATTGTAAAACATCATATTATGGACAATCTTCCTTAAGATGCAACTAGGAGACCTATGGATTGATCGAGAATATTTTCACTTCTTTAGGTCAATTAATGAGGAGGCTAGTGAGTCTAGTCAGGGAGCTTGACTCTCAGGCATAAAGTGATCCCTTAGGTTTTTACTAGAAGACCATTTTTGTCTGGGACACTGATTTTGTGATCTCTTTGTTAAGTAGAGACTCGGAGACCTATGGATAGGTAAGAGAGATTGATCTTCAATTTCCTCCCTTAGGATGTGGGTTGATGGACCTAATTATTGGTTAGGGAGATGTATCCTATGCATATGATTGGTTTGGACTCATTTATCGACCCCTTCTACGATTGTCGGATGTGTTGGATACTATGTATGTTTCCTATGATGAGACTAGTGATTTCTTCCTTAGGATGTGGGCTAGGAGACCTAAGGATTGGTTAGGGAGATTGATCTTAATAGAGAAAGACTTGTACTTTTGATCTCTCACTTAGGCTGTGGCTGGGGGACCTATGGATTGGTCAAGAAAATTAATCTTGAGAGAGAATGAAAATTACCTCCATAGCTAAGAGGGAGTGTTGAAAAATTTGGTAGAAATGATCAGTATTTTCATTGGAAAATTGATAAAGAAAATTCAAATTTTGTTGTTTGACCATGTTAGCTTAAAGTCAACAACTCAACCCCACATGTGGAAAAAACCACCTCCTCAACTAGATATAAATATGAATTCGTTGGAGTTCATTTTGGCATCATCACCATACATCATTTAATCTAAAAATCACAAAGACACATCCACTCATGCGAAGGAGTCAAAGGAGGATTTTCTATTATATGTTGACCAACTTGTATTCTTATGTTCAACCAAGATTGACTTGGGATAGACTTGCTTCTATTGAACAAGACATTGACTTATTTCAGAAGGAAAAATTTGATTGAGGTTCATTGACTCTTGGTAGATCGAGTTTCTATTCTATTTTTGGGATGTTGATCGGTAGTCAACTCTACCCCTTTGAATCAAAAATGTAGGTAAGTATTTGACTGAGGTTGATCAAATTTCAACCCTCCTGTTTTGAGCTTCTACAAGTGGGAATTGAGCCCTAGTGTTGTATACTTGACTTTGAATAAAGTTGAAAATTTTTACATCTCTTCATTGATTGCTTTGACTACTTTGACTTGGTATTTATTGAGGTCAAATTTGGAATCTTGTTGGAATATTTTGGTTTACTATTTATAAAATAGATTCTCTCTCATAAGGAAAGATTGGTTGGCTTTGCCCCTTGTGGGTTTTGCCTTGGCTGTGAGCCTAATTTTTTGTTGTCTCTTGTCTCTTGCTTACTGTTTACAATGATCTCTATTTCTCTATTATAGAAAGTAAATTGTTGAAATTTTTTCGGTGTAACTCCTTAATGATTGGAATACTATAAGAAGACAAATTGTATCATAGGAAGTAGTTATCGATTTTGAAAAACTATACTAGTCTTGATTGCACTAGAAAACCAACAATTGAAACTCTTTATAATTGCATCCAAAAGTTACAAAAATAATGAAGAGGTGTAGAAATAATGAATATTTGTAGCAAGTATAGTTATATCTAAAAGTTGCAACAACTTTACTTTGCTAGAGCAAAGAGAGTTGCAAGACTTGTATGGATTTGCAACACCTACATGGAGTTGCAACTATCTAAATATGCAACTAGGTTTGGCCTTCATAATGTCTTATGCAATCTTGATTTTAAGTATTTGATGTAAAGAGAAAAATAAAATTTATTATTATTATTTTATAGCATCAGTTTTATGCTCAAGGTCAATTTATTTATAGGTCAAGCACCCATTATGTGCTTTTAGGGTTTTTCATAAAGTCAATAAGTTAAAAGAGTCATTGCAATATATAAAATATCCCATTGGGAATGTTGTAATAAGTAAAAAGAATTTATTTGAGCCAAAATTGTGTCAAAAGACCCTCCAAGATCAAGTTGGCTTATAAGATATCAAGTGAGCCTCTTGAATGCAATTCGTACCCCTAGGAAGCCTATATATATGAGGCCTTCAGCGTCATTTGAAGCACACATCCAAGACATGTAATAAAGCAAGAGAAGAACTTTGATCTTAAGGAGAAGTCCAAAAGGCAAGGGAAGCTCAAAATGGAAGCTAGAATTGAAGTTTTGGGTCTTTCTTTCTCGCTCTCTAATGTGCAATGAAACTAGGAAGCTACATCAAAGTTGAAGTTGTGAAGCTGCATAAAGCTCAAAGTTGTGAAGTTGTATCAAGGACAAAGTTAGGAATTTGTATCAAAGTCGAAGTTGTGAGGTTGCATTTAGATCAAAACTGTGAAGCGACATCAAAGTCGTAGCTGTGAAGCTGCATCAAATTCGAAGTTATGAAGCTGCATCAGATCAAAGATATGAAGTTTCATCAAGGCCGAAGCTGTGAAGCTACATCAAGGTTGAAGTTGTGAAACTACATCAAGTTTGAAGTTGCTAGGTCAAAGTTGCATAAATTATTATTGGGGGTCAAAGTTGCTAGAAACGCTGTTGGAAGGTTGAAGGTTGTTGTTGGAAGCCGTGTAAGGAAATCCAATAAAGAAGGAAGGATGACTTGGTCTTGGATAGGTCTATGTATTAGGTCTAACGTCTTGGGATTCATCATTTGAAGATTCTATAAGAAGAGAAGAATTACTTATGCGTTTTACTCTCTAAGAGGGTTTTTTGCCTTGGTTAGCAACCTAGATCTTGTTTCCTTGTGTACTATTGGTCTTCATGTTTTGGTAGTTGTTTGATGATAAGAAAAACATTATAAGTGAATAAGAAACTAATAGTAATGAAAAATAAAAGGCCCACGGGGCTTTGGATTGACGGTGGATGGGTGCACCATTAAGGCACTCTTTGCGATAGGTTACTGGTTCAAATCCCCCGTGGGTGCTTACCTACCAAAAAAATAAAAAAAATAAAATAATGAAAAGTAAAAGAATACTACAAGCAATTATCAAGGTAAAAGGAAATCACCCTAATCTAGTTGCCTTAGATTTCTCAACAACAACCACTATTGAGACACCAACATTGAGTAATACCTGTGTAGTCTTGTGTCCTATATGCCATTGTTCGTACATAAATGAAATAATTTCCCAAAAAGTGCATAAAAATAAGAATTAAAATGACACGTAGAAGGATATTTGTACCTTGACCAAAATCAATCAATATGGATGGAAATGTAATAAGAAAGAATGGAAAGTCGAAAATAAAAAAATATTGCGTACCTATGAAAAACATGTCAATTTGGCCAACTCTAACCATTCTCAAAGACTTTTTATCTATCTTCAAATTTATAGATATAGTAATGAAGAACCATTTTGAGCCTAATTCCATATCTACATGCCATTTCATTTTTCATTTGGTGTTCTTCCACTAGATTAGGGCCCTCTTGCTGGGCCATATGCCCTTAAAATTCCTATGATTATGTGATTCTACATGTATTGAATATATTCACCGATTTAGATGAAATTATTTCATACCTTGGAGTGTTATCCACTTTAGGTGTGCATATGTTTGCACCTTTTGGCATTAGACTCTCTTGACTATTCTTTGTGTCATCCTTGTCCCTTACTATGACACTATTGTTTCCTGGCCCTCACTCTCTTAATTGGTTTATTGTAGCCTTTACTTTCTCACTATTCACTATCGTTTAATTGTGAGAATTTCACCCATTCCCATATAGAATGTTATATTTCTTCCACTTTTGAACGATGTCTCAAGTAACAAACTCAACTCTAGTCAATTGTGTTGTTAAAACTTGACATTCTCAATGCATTAGAGGAAATTTAAGCCTAAAAGTCTGCTTGTAAGAAAAAATTATAAATAACAATATTTGAAAAAATTGTGGCCTCTACACTTGAAATTTGAGTAAACCTATAAGGAGGTAAGCCAAAAATACAATTACAAAAAAAAAAACAATTTTTTTCTTTTCCCTCCAAAATATTTGCATGTATTTCCTTTTAAATTTAAAGGATTTTGATTGGCTTATGTATTATGACATGGAATTACACAAAAATTTAATGGGCACTTTTAGACTGAAAATTTCTTCTAATGTACACAGTTAATAAATGCATTCAACTTCCAAACATGTGTTGGTTAGAAGAAATTTGTTCTAGTGCAATTTGTTTTATAAGATAATGTAAATTGCATGATGTTGTGAAGCTTTAAGATTTTGAGAAGACAATATATATTGTAAATGAGTATTCTTTTAACATAATCCATTTCTACATTAAAACAACTAAACTAATTTAAAATTGCAATACCAGAAATATTATGTAACAAAATTTTGTTGAACCTAGAAAAATTAAACATCATTATATTATTTATATGATATCTTTAGACACATACTCACATTTATAACTAGATCAACCCTATAAATTAAATGGATGGTAAACATGGATAGACACCAATCCATGATAAGCATCAAAACACTTCATGATACATCTTATATTGCTAAAGTTAAAAAATAATAAAAATCAACTAAATTATAACTTTATTTCGATATTTTTGTTTGTTAATTAATTACCTTCTATTATATAATAAAATTGACATATAAATCTCAACAATTAGCCTTCTCACTATCATGGCTTGTAGCAAGGGAAACCAAACGAGCAATAGTGGAGGCATCTTACCAATTTTTTTGTCCATTAAAATATTAAAAATTGAAGATATTGTCTAAGCTTTCTTACACCTAGAGATTTGTCTGAATACATAGTCAAAATTTATATATATAATCTGGTGGGTGGATCTAATCCTCCATAATTTTGGCTTATCTATGAAAATAAAATAAAAAGTTTCATATTGAAAAAACATAAAACAAAAATACCTGTGCATGTATCATTTGACTTGAGAAGTTCTTGGGGTTGAAACCTATGCTCATGGGCTAGAGATGGAACCATTATGAAGATATCCTTCCATGGGTGAGACATGAATCTAGGTTAACCAAAAAAGTGTTGGTGGCATTAAACCTTTTGGATTTCATTGAGGGAGGCTATAATCTTGTTTTTTAGCCCCAACCCATTTTTCATTTGCTAGTGAAAGGTGATAGAGTTAATATATTGGCTCTTATGTTCCTTGATGTGGCCAGGGTCAAGGACCCAATAAAATAATTCAACTTGAATTTCAAATACTAAATATCCTTATGGGTTAGTCATGGTTAAAGATTTCAATTGTTAAATTTCTTCTTAAACTTATGGAGTGACACAATGGTCTATTTCAGCACCAGACTTGGCTTGAGAATGGGATCTAGGTCATGGCTTGAGAATAGGATCTGGGTCTTCTTGAAGAGCCACCACCCTATATAAAGGGTCATATATATAGCATGAGAGCACATGGAAGCTAGTTTGAGGTGCACAAGCTAGTTAAAAAATAGAAGGTAGTAATTGCATTGCTTTGACATTTTGACTGTATCTTTCTTTCACCAAATTTATACATTCACCAAAAACAATAACATTAACAAAATCAACAAGTACAGTTAACAACTTCATTGATACCTAAAACCATTGATATGGTTACTGGTTTTAATCATTCCTCAACCCGCTTGCTTAATGATGCAAGTCATCTGTGAATATGTAAGCAATTTTTACTGTTTTTGACTGAATGCATGGTCTGGTCTCCAAATTTTCTGGCGTGACATCATTTCCCAGAGAAAAGTGATCAGAGTGATGGGTGACATGTCACCCATTGGTGTTTTGGAGAGCATTTGCAAAGTTAAAAAAACCTAGTTCCAGTAATGTTGTAACTATGGTTATCAAATTTTATTTTGAATTCATAATTCTATTCCTATTAGATTTTAGGACGAAAAAATTCGATTATGTAAAAATTAAATTAGAAATGGGAATTATTCATCTTATAAAATTAATATATTATTTAATTTAAAGTTTTTTGAAAAGGTGAATATATTTTCATGTTGGCAAAAGGCTCAAGAAAGATATATTAAAAGTTTGGAGAATTAAAAATAAGGCTTTTTTTATATTAAAATAATAGAAGTTATGAAAAATTGTTTATGCAATCAAGTTTTGAGTAATTAATATAAAATTTTTAGTTAGTGTTATTGTTTATATGGGAAATTTATTTTTTTCTTTCAGCCTTTCTAAAAAAATTAAGCCAAATTTTCAAAATGTCAAAATATCTGCAATCCCAATTTGCAATTTGCCAATCCTAACTGTCTGAATGATCGAGCAAGACAATCTAAGCCAGAGTCTACAGCTGCACCCAACAAGAGTCCAAAGCATTAAAAAAAAAAAGGATTTTTCTAAAAGGTTGAAAACTATAGTCTTAACTAAATCCAAAATGCTTCAAATTTATTAATATTGCAGAGTGAGAAAATTGTCATAAAATCTAACAATATGAATAAAAAAACCTCAAAGCTAAAGTTTAATATAAATAATGAAATCGCACTTACCAAAGAATTCATGACTCAATCATTATTCCTATCCAATCCAAATTAATCAATACTGTTATCATTATAAGAATTCAAAGCTGATGTTCAATATAAATAATGAAATCTCACTTACCAAAGAATTCATGACTCAATCATTATTCCTATCCAATCCAAATCAATCAATATTGTTATCAGTATAAGAATTCAAAGCTAAAGTTCAATATAAATATTGAAATCTCACTTACCAAAGAATTCACAGCTCTATCCAATCCAAATCAATCAATATTGTTATCATTATAATAATTCAAAACTGAAGTTCAATATAAATAATGAAATCTCACTTACCAAAGAATTCAAGGCTCAATCAATATTCCTATCCAATCCAAATGAATCAATATTGTTATAGCTATAAGAATTCAAAGCTGAAGTTCAATATAAATAATGAAATCTCACTTACCAAAGAATTCATGATTCAATCATTATTCCTATCCTATCCAAACCAATCAAGATTGTTATCACTATAAGAATTCAAAGCTGAAGTTCAATATAAATAACGAAACCTCACTTACCAAAGAATTCACAACTTAATTATTATTCCTATCCAATGCAAATGAATAAATATTGTTATCACTATAAGAATTCAATGCTGAATTACAATATAAATAATGAAATCTCACTTACCAAAGAATTCATGACTCAATCATTATTCTCATCCAATCCAAGTCAATCAATATTGTTATCACCATAAGAATTCAAAGCCGAAGTTCAATATAAATAATGAAATCTCACTTAACAAAGAATTCATGACTCAATCATTATTCCCATCCAATCCAAATCAATCAATATTGTTATCACTATAAGAATTCAAAGCTGAAGTTCAATATAAATAATGAAATCTCAGTTATCAAAGAATTCATGACTCAATCATTATTCCTATCGAATCCAAATCCATCAATATTGTTATCACTATAAGAATTGAAAGCTGAAGTTCAATATAAATAATGAATCTCACTTACCAATCATGACTGAATCATTATTCCTATCCAATCCAAATCTATCAATATTGTTATCACTATAAGAATTCACTATCCTTATCCAATGCAAAGTTGTTTAACAATAACTATCTAATCCAAATTTATTTAAGAGTAAGAGTATGTGCAGATTATCCTTTGCAATCCAAATCAATTACTATTCTTATCACTATAAAAATTCATGACTGAATCACTATTCCTATCCAATCCATATTCATTTAACAATAAGACTATGTGCCCATTATACTTTGTGATGGTAGACCACAGAAAATGAACCTCTCTAATTGAATTACACTATCCATTATTCTCTATTTTACCATAAACCTTAATAGCTAACTATAATTCAACTTAATAACTAGCTATAATTCAACTTAATAGCTATAATTCAACGAGGTAATTGTCATCATCCAAAAAAATTATGAGAAAAAATAAATAATGCCTAAGGCCACCACAGGTTGGTAGATTCGAAAGCTGATGCAACCCCTCGAATTGGTGTTTGAGATGTGCGATGTCCTGGTAATTCCATTTCTTGGACAATCGAATTGCTAGCGGAGTTGACTATGCACATATCTAATGTGCTATCAACTGCGAGAATAAAACCACTGTTGTTCACGGTCACGGCCAAAGGAAATACGGGAGTTCCAAAATCACACCATATTTCAAATTCTCCCGCTTCATTCAACTTCCACATGCGAACAAACTCAGCATCATGTCGATCAACTAGCATGAAATGGCCATCATATTCAGCAAAATTTTCAATGATGCCCCATCCCTGGGGCAGTGGGATTTCTGTCCAGATTCCGTCAGCAATATTAAAGGCTGCAATATTAAAGGCCGCCCAGTAAAATTTTCCTTGACAAAAAATACCCTTATCAAAAGGACAGATATGATCTGGGACCATGGTGGAATATTGAGTCCACGCGTTGGATTCTGAATCATAAATACACATCTGCATCATTCTTCTATTAACACCTCGACCTTGTTGCAATTGGTGGTTTAACAAAGAATAGCCTAGAACGAGAGTGCAACGCCTTGTGGAAGAGTCGAAAACCATCCCATTGAAGTGGTAGCCAGGTATAGGAGGACGAGGTAGGTGTCTCCAATTCTTGGTACCAGGAATTCCTATGGAAAGAGCCAACCGATCCCCTCGTTCATGACAACACACGATGCTCTTGCAAGTATTCAAAACGATGCAATTGAGCAAAGGCACTTTGTAAATGTGTGAACCAGTACTGCATCCTTCTATAACCCACAATTCCACGTCATCTTTGGAATCCCAATGGATCTGAATCAGAAACCCCGGGGTAGAACAAAGCGACCATTTTGGAACAAGCCCTTCGAAGGCATTCCGAGAAGACAGTAGATCTTTCCACTGTTTACACACCGCCCTCATTTTGCCCAGAACCCTAATGGGAAGCTTCGCTAAAATCATATGCAACAACACCTCTGGGAGCCTTTGCCATATTTCTGCTTCCATTGCTAAAATATTTCTTTCTCCAGCGACAAAAAAAAATCTCAGGCCTTTCACAGCTCTCCACCGAAAAAATAAATCTCATACCCTTCACAGCTCTCCGCGAAAAAAATAAATCTCAGACCCTCCACAGCTATCCTAAGGGCGTTCCACTTTCAGGATCCAGCCCTCCCACTCGAGTTATATAAAAGAAAACGATCCCCTGATATAACGGTCTGCCCGCTCTTTACGGCATAAATTACAAAAGTAATCTAGCTTTATCTGTTTGGTGAAATAATTTTTGAAGTGTGACCTGGATTCCGGGTATTTTCACATTGTTGATACTTAATATATATATGTATTTTAAAGTAATATCCATAGTAATTGATAATTGGATTGGTTTTTATTAATTTTACACCGATTCCAATTGTTATTATTATTATAACGTGAGATAAATGGTACACCTTAGTATGCTAGCACTTTGACATCGATTCTAAGTGTTTTTAGTATAATTTTAGGTGACATACCCATGCCCATGCCACTTTGACACCGAATCTAAGTGTTTTTATTATAATTCTAGGTGGCATACCTATGCCCATGCCCATGCCCATGTCCCTAAGTAATAGGGAGTTTGAATATGTGATTTTATATTCATATTTGTTTTAATGTTTTTCATGAGGTTATTAAGAAAGTTTTTTTAAATGTAATTTTTTTTAAAATTAGTTATTAATATATTAGTGTAGCTATATAAATTAAAAGTATAATCTGATTTGTTTCTTCAAGGTAGTTTTTTTATTAATTTTAATTAAAATTTGGTAGATATTTAAAAAAAATTGAGTTTAAGATGTTTAATTTACAAAAGTGGAGCGTGAGAGTGGTTTTTCAAG
>APFE030921399.1:0-19833 GCA_000404065.3 Pinus taeda
TATATTAACAAATCCTTTTTTTAAAATATTTCTTCACATTTCAAATTTGTAATGTGAAATTACTCCGTATTTTCTTCTGTCACGACACTAGTTATTTTCTTTCACTCTAATAAACGATTCCCTTTACCTAAAACATTTATTTGTGTTAGTATTTATGCTATAGCTATTTTATATTCGCGTTAGTTGATTAGTCAACACTTAATAATGATCACAAACCTAGTAATAAAGGAGAGTTGTCTCATCCCCTCTCGAAGGCAATTTATTCTAAAGGGAGAAATGAAAGATCTTACTTTTAAGGACGTCAACCTTAGCTTATGCCTTTAGTGATCATTTTTTCTCTCACATGACACTTTGTGGGTTTGTTTTGTATTTTTTTTTAAAGGGAAAGTTTGTGTGATCTATTAGTTATGGTTTTGTGTCTATATTTCTTCTTGACATATAACATATTTTATAAGAGAAAATTATAATGGAAAATTTTAAAGGAGTATGGATGTCGCATTTCAAGTTTTTTTTGGTTACGTTAATTTATTTTTATTTTTGTGTATATCATTGTAATTTATTGTTTATTAATAAATATAAAAAACATACTAAAAAATAAATATATTATTAAAAGGGAAGTTAGATAAATAGAGATTTAGTGTTTATAAATCATAATAAAAAGAATTAGTATAACTTTGATAAGTAAAAATCCACATGAAAAGTCGTCACAATGTGAAACATCATCTTATAATGACTTTTTCTAAGATATTTATGCAGCTTGAGTGCATATTGCATTATTCCAGCATGGAAGGAAATGAACAAGACAAAAGTGCATAAAATCAAGGAAAGATAGACAACTAAACATTAAAATAGATTGTGTCCACTAGTAAGAAATTTAATTTCCATGTTTAGTATGCAACTATTAAAATTAGGATCTATAAATGTGATGTTGTTTAGACTTACTTAGTGACAAGTCCTCTTAAAAATGAAAGTGTCTTATGACTCGTCTAAAAGAGCCCTTCGCATAGGGTAAGACTACTTAATGACTTAATTGTATGGGAAAACTATGTGGAAAACAAATTTGTAGAAGCTTTAGAAAACAATAAAATAAATTCATGAAAATAACTTTTCAAAATTCATTAGAAGGTTTATATGCATTTATAAATGATGCTCCTTTACTTTGGCATTATATATATAATAATATATATATTATATATATTATATATATTATATTATATATAATATATATATATATATATTATATATATATTCATGGCTGCAAATAACACATTTATAGCCAATGACAAAACCTTGACACTCATGGGAAATCTCTTTTCCAATATTCTCTATATTCTTGTCACGGGCATGACTACCTCTAAAGAACAATTTGCAGAATACTTTTTATGGTTCACATTTTAAGAATTAGTAAAATTTACCAATGATTGTACACTTAAGGCATGTATGGATCTTAAAATTTTCCCTACCAAAGAATATATTTTTCAGATGAGAAATGTACTTAGATGTATATAAACACGCATAGTCAGGAGACAACAACCTTAATCCCTAGTTAAATCTCTAGTGCTTGAAGTATAAATATCACCTAGAAACCATGACAACAACCCTCTCCAAGGATTCTTTAGCATCTAAGTTTAAAATGGATTCCATTACAAACTCTTGAGCATCATGGATACATCTCATTTTCTTAGCCATATTCAATCAAGGGAGCGAGGGTCTCTAATGTTAGGCCTTGCTTCTTAGTCTCAAACACCATGGAGGAGCCCTCTTGCTGCCAAATGTGATCTCTATAGGTTATCATTTCCCTCCAAGGGTGTTATGGGTGTCATGATTAGGTTAGTTGCAAACCAAGAATGGGTCTTGAGGTCTAATCAAGGTCAAGGGAGAACAACAAAGTCGTTAGAACCATAAATAATTCTTCTTAGTTTTAATCACCATGAAAAACTAAGAAAATCCATTAAAACATTCCGTCATGGGGATATTTTGACTATGAGTTCTTTACTAGATGATATATTATGTTTTTAGTAAGATAGATGGTTCTTTGATTCTTAACAATGGGAAAGGAAGGATAACAAGGGTCTTGGGTATTGAACAAATGTTCTCAAACTCAAGCATCATGAAAAATGCATTGAAACACCACATGGGATCTCTCTATGGGATTTTTAGTCTCTAAGTGAACTATGGATACTAACTAATTAATTTGGGCAATATTGGCGGGGAGAGGGATCTATACCAAGGGCAAACAGGAAAACAAAGACCTTACATAGGAAAATTAACATTTTGGGGCTGAAGCACCATGAAAAAAGCCTACAACCATGACATATTCCGTCTTTATTGGGTTTTTCACCTATGAGTGGTGTTACAAGTGTCAGTAGATAGTTTTGTTCTAAGGGGATGGGTGTAAAGGCCTTGGCAATGCTCAAAAGTAAAAAAACAAGTCCTTTACTCCTAAAAGGAGGTTTTAGCGCTAAAGATCTCATTTAGAAACATGTTAGTTGAGAGAGTTTTACATGGTTGTTATTTTATGTACAACAATAATGCACACACATTTGTTTATTCATATGAGTTCTAAATAATTTGATAGAATTATCTCAATTCCTTTACATGTTGGATGAGTTGGTTTCATTAGTTTTAGCTTCAAATTAAGGAACTAGTTGATTTCTACTACATAAATAACAACAAACAAGTTTTTCCATCTCTTTATTTATATCTTCATTTTGACTATTTTTTTTAATATGATCCACATATTCAACACCATGAAACACATGGTTATAGAATATAACATTCGTATACAAACTTCATAAGATATTTATAAATCTTGTGTACAAACTCCATATAATATGTGTGTCTTTTGGTTGTGATAAGAACTTCAAATCCAATTTAAGGCTTCATCAATTTTATTAATTTTCAAAAAAAAGAAACTTAGTGATGGTATATAAGAAATCACCATTATTTTTTTTTATGACTACTTTGAGCATAGGCCAAGGCACCTCCACTGTTAGATGGAAGCAATAGCTGCCCATTAGTGAGATGTTATCACCATACTTGTAACAATATTTTGGATGCCCCTTAGATGTTACATACAACTATACATTTAAAAAAAAAAATTGCATTATTAATATATTAACACAAACCTATACATTATTAATACAACTTGAGTGGGGTAATGGTTAAGAACACACGTTTCCTCCTAAGAGGTCACACGTTCAAAACCAGAGGGGGGTAGAGTTATGCCTTCGTAAACTTAGCATTAGATAAAATAAAATAATTAGATTATAACTTTATTTTAAATTATTGTTATTAGAAAACATGGAACAAGATTCTTAAGCATAATGATTTACTTCCATTTTACTATGAAGATTCTTAATCTATAAATATTATTATTAGAATATTATGATCAAATACCTTGGCTTATTAATACTACATGTCCAAAAAATTATAACTCAAAATACCATTTCTCACCTCATTTCATATGACACTTGTTCATATAACATTTTGTTTTAATTAATCAAATTAATTAAAATGGTAAAAAATTACATAACTACTTTGAAGATAAATATGAATCTTTGATTTGTAAATAATACTAAGATATTATATTCTAGAATATTCAGTGAACATTAAATCCCTACCATCCACCTAATAAAAATTGATAATTAAATCAAAATTCTAAAAACTCTATTGCAAAATAAACATTTTTTCCACATATTATAAATAAAAATAACATTATATTTTTTAATTACACAATTTTCCATAAATTAAATTTATATATATTTTAATAGTTCAATTTTATATCTTATTTTTTAACTAAATTTAAATATATTTAAATAAAAATGTGATTATTTTTAACAAATAATTATTAAAAAAAGAATTACCTCATCATACGAGATTTACATAATTAATTAATATGTATTATTTTTGTTTAATTAATAAATTATCAATTTTCAGCCTTTTTTGTTTTTTGACCGCTAATAAAGATTGACTTTCTCTTCTTATTTTATCTTATTTTATCAGTTGTGTTAATTAATAAAAATGATGTCATTGATCATATGTGTTATTATTTTAATTTCTTTAAAAGTCAAAAAATAATTTTAAAGTTGATAAGTTTTCTTTTAATCATTATCATATTCAATCAGTAAACCAATCCCAGATAAAATTTTATAACAAAAAGATATAAATTTTAAAAAAACAAATAAAATATAATAATAATCAAAAATACATCACGGTTCGTATACCAAATTTTAATTATAAATTAAATAATCAATTATAATAATTACAAGATTATAAAGCGCACAATGCAAGTTCCCATTCCATACCTTTCAGAATTCCCGTCCGATTCCCATTCCATACCTTTCAGAATCCAGTAGGTAGACGAAGCTCTCAACCATATTCTAAGAAGTGATAAAGATGACTACCTAAACTAAATTATTTGAGGAACACTCTTGGCTTCTTCTATATGTCTAACTTCCATATTCCTTTGGCTTTGCTTCATTTAATCTGAAGTGACACGTCCGATTCCCATTCCATACCTTTCAGAATCCAGTAGGTAGACGAAGCTCTCAACCATATTCTAAGAAGTGATAAAGATGACTACCTAAACTAAATTATTTGAGGAACACTCTTGGCTTCTTCTATGTGTCTAACTTCCATATTCCTTTGGCTTTGCTTCATTTAATCTGAAGTGACACGTCCGATTCCCATTCCATACCTTTCAGAATCCAGTAGGTAGACGAAGCTCTCAACCATATTCTAAGAAGTGATAAAGATGACTACCTAAACTAAATTATTTGAGGAACACTCTTGGCTTCTTCTATATGTCTAACTTCCATATTCCTTTGGCTTTGCTTCATTTAATCTGAAGTGACACTAATACATTTTCTGCACTTTTGAATGTATGGAATTTCTAGGAAATGACGACCAATGATTATTATTAATATGTATGTATTTACGAGATATTTCAGGCATTTCCTGTACATGTGAATGTATGCAAATTTTATGAAATGAAGACTGCTGTCTTGACTCCCGTGATCGGTTCATTCTTCGTTGGAGTCCTCCTTCCTCCGTGAATTGGTAAAGGAGTTCTCCTTCCATGGCATTTCTCGTAATGCGGAGATTGGTGCTGTGGACATTATTAATTGGTGCAGATAGTCAAGTCAGCTGTGGACATTATTAATTGATGAAGCTAGTCAAGGAAGTGCATTCAACGATAGAGGAGCAAAGCATGTCCACTGAGTAACGTAAAGGCCATTCCCGCCATCCATCGTCAAAGACTACCTATTTGAATGTAGGGTTAACACGCATTTTGCTGCAGCGCATCATCCGATCGAAGGGCCCGGATTTCTTGCATTTCTCCTAACGCGGAAATTGGTGAAGCGAGTCAAGTCAGCAGTCGACATTATTAATTGGTGAAGCGAGTCAAGTCAACAGTCTTGTTTTTCTTCTATATACATGCATATAATTAATAATTCCAGTGTCAATGGTCAAAATATACCTTTTTGACCATTAAACAAATGAAGAGTGCAGGAGTCGAACCTTTATGCAGTCAGATGCAGATTCCATGCCCTCCTATTGGAAGCTTCCCCTAGTAGTGTGAATCATACTCAGATTTCCTTAGCTTCTGTCATTTAGTTGTGTCCCATTGGCACATGTATCAATGCATTAATTTGACTCTTTGAAAGTTTTGATATTTTCTGACGAGTGTAATGCGGGGCCCATGGGTAGAACAAGACAAGAAGTTTCATTTTTCTTGCCTTTTAAATGACAATAATAATAGCTGGGGTTAGCTAGGGTTACCTCGGACTTTGTGGGAGTTTTGATAATTATAGTATTTGTTTATCATAAAAATGACGACTATTCAATGGGAAAAATTAAGGGAACAAGACGCGTACATTTGAATTTTTTACAATTATTAAATAATTAAATATTTACTTATTATTAAATTTAATGGGAAGTACGGTGCCCTTGATATTATTTGTATTATATTAATAAAAATAAATATTGTATTATATTAATAAAATTTATTTTTATTATGGTTTTATTTATTTTGAAGTTTATTGTATTAAATTAAATGAAATTATATATATCAAAAATTTTGTCAATGAGATTGTTTAAGATTTTGTTTCTAACTAAAACATCTTATAACTAGAAAAAATCATATTAGTAACATAAATTAAAAATCTTATAAATAGAAATTTATAAAATAACTTGATTATGTCAAAAATTAACATACATCTATATAAAAAGACAAAAAATAGTGTTAATATTGCAAGCAAAAAAACCAGTGAATTGAGTAGTATTTTATATATTTAAAAAAAAAATAAAAAATAAGAGAGCTAATTCCCTCTTTAGAAGCTAAATTTATGTACCTAGTTACACTTGGTCACTACCTCATCTTAAAAAAGAAAATATCTATTAAATCTTCCTTAAAATAATCAACGTACATAATTAATCACTACCCTCAATTCACGAAAAAAAAATATCTACTAATATCCAATAAATCTTTTTATCTAGTATCTTCGCTAGAATAGTCAGCGGTTGGATAGAATTCCATATTGAATCGGCTTATTCCTACCTCTACTACCCGCAATATTAAAATGAAATTTAACCGCAACCTCATATCAAAAGAGAGGAATGCCCACTTCTGAACAGTTTCATTCGAGAATGTTTTTATTATATTTGAATTTTACAATTTAATATTGATATTTTTCAATTTGAAGCATTCTTCTAAACTTTTAACTCAAATAAAAATTCAAATAAAAATTTAAATAAAATGAAAAGATAATCATGAAAACGTCAAACTTGACACGGAAAAAAACAGATCCAGAATAGAAACTCAAGTTGGCGTGATAATATATAAGCAGCCTCAATCATCAAATTAGAAAAGGGAAGCGCGCTGAACTTTGCAAGCCCAGGAATATAGGAGCAGCAGGGAAGGGCGTTGAGCTCATACCGTGCGCTGCGATGGCGTTGAAGATAATGCAATTATTCAGAAGCACGCTACTTACCTTCACTGTATTGACGAGTCTGCACCTCTCAATCTGTCAACAGACAAATATTCTTACTGATGTTTCGAATGGGGACAGTTGTGGCGGTAGCCGATATACAGATGGTAGCGTCTTCCACGTTAGTCTAATGAAGGTTTTGGACTCATTGGCGGTCAATGTTTCCACGACTGGATTCAATACTTCGAGTGTTGAGGAGCAAAGCAGCAGCGGTACTGTTTATGGGCTTCTCCAGTGCAGGGGAGATTTAAGTTCCCAGGACTGCCAAAAGTGCGCCTTCACGATAAAAGCAGAGCTTCTTGAGACATGTCAAAACAGTACTTCGGGATTCATTCAACTAGAAGGCTGCTTCTTAAGGTACGACACTCATTATTTTTACAATTATAGTGAGGGTATCCAAACCTATGCTGGTGCTTGCAACAACGATGTCAGTGACCAGCCAGAGACGTTCGCGCCTGCTGTTTTAAAGGTTCTCTCAAATATTACCGCAAGAGCCGTGAGGAATCCCAACCATTTTGCTGCAGATGAATTCCTAGAGGATTCTTCGCCATCGAGGCTAATCTACGGCTTAGCCCAGTGTTGGAGAGATCTGTCCAAAGCGAGCTGCCATTCTTGCTTATCTTTGGCTCTGTCAAATATGACAACTACGACAACTAATTCAATTACTTCATTGGGATGTAAAATCGGATCACGTGGAGCACACTTGTATGCTATGGGCTGCCATTTGCGTTACGAGACTTATTTGTTTTACTATTCTCCCACCTCTTCGCCGCCGCCGCAGTTGCCGCAGTCGCCGCCGCCGTCCCCGCCTTCTCCTCCTTTACCCGGTATCTTCCTTCACATGTTTTAGATTCTACTACGATGAGTAGACAAGTTTTGTTTATTTTGGTGAAATTAAACATGCCCAATTTAATACCAAGGCTTCCTGACCAAATTGGCAGACGGCACTCCTACGCAGTTGTTCATAATGAGATTTTTTAAAGTTTTTTGGGCAGCTTTTTCTGGTGAAAATCTGGCAGTAATTTATTGGAATCCCAAGTTTGATAACTTCTGCACAATCAAAGGTTCTTATGAGTTTTTCAAGGTGCTGAATCTAAATATACAGTTAAAAAACCATTTTAACTGCTAAAAATCAAGATTTAACCTCATTTCTTCGGCCGAATTCCGTCACAAGAATCTCAAAAAAATCGCATTATAGACAACTCCCACTCATACTGCTATCCCCTCGCCACCCGCTCCATCACCCTGTTTCATCCTTCATATATTTTACATGATAAGAATAAACTAGTTTTGCACATTTTGGTGAAATTAAACATGCCCAATTTAATGGTGAGCTTTTTTCTGAAAATTGGCAGAAGGCAGAAAACGTAATGTGATTGCGATAACTCTGGGCGCAGTAGCCGCTTCCGTTGGATTAACTGCAGCCATTTGCCTATTTTGTTTTCGCCCAAAAAGTTGGGAACGGATTTCTCGAACCAGAGGTTGCAAAATTGCTCAATCATTCACTGTCCACCTTATTAACTTGTATGTGGTGAACTCTTCGCCTATTTCATTAAGTAATTGCTTTCGCAGGTAAGGAAGGAGAAGATAGCGTATCGCCTCCTATCGCGAATCTGCAACTCATTTTCAAATACGATACTCTAAGGCAGGCTACCTCCGATTTTAAAGCTGCAAACAAACTTGGTGAAGGAGGGTTTGGATCCGTCTTCAAGGTAAGGGCCTAAAATCATTGCTTCCATTGAATTAGATACTAGTAGGTTATAATGGAGAACAAAAATAATTTTGAATTTCATTGATCTTCAGGGGGTTCTACCTGACGGTAGAGAGGTTGCAATTAAACGGCTGAATATAGGTTCAAGGCAAGGAGACAATGAATTTCTGAATGAGGCAAATCTCATAACTCGTGTTCAGCACAGGAATCTAGTGAGATTGCTTGGTTGCTCCGTTGAAAGATCAGAAAGGCTGCTAGTTTACGAATACCTCCACAACAGTAGTCTCGATAAGATTATATTCGGTTTGTTCTCGCTTGCCCTTTGACTGCTTAATCTCTGCTTGAATTCCGGAATTGTTCGAGTTTGTGCACGTAGCTTCTGAAGTTTTAGATACAACTTTTTACTGCAACTTTTTACTCTCTGTGATATATGTAGATACAACAAAACGGCATTTACTTAATTGGACAGAGAGATATGAAATCATAGTTGGGACTGCGCGTGGGCTTGCCTATCTTCACGAGCACTCGGAGATTCGAATCGTCCACAGAGATATCAAAGCAAGCAATATCTTACTAGACAATAAATATCGACCCAAAATTTCAGACTTTGGTTTAGCGAAATTATTTGCAGAAGATGAAAGCCACGTTAGCACTAGAGTCGCAGGAACTCTGTAATAATTCTCCCTTCAGTTCAATCTCTTGATGTTCCAAACTTTATTCAAAAAATGGCATAAATGAGAAACGATCATATAAATTTAATAGGGTTAATATATGGAGCTTTGATTGTACATAACATTGTGCAGTGGTTACATTGCGCCTGAGGCCTTACGCGGACAGTTGACAGAGAAAGCAGATGTATTCAGCTATGGAGTGCTTCTTCTCGAGATTATCAGCGGAAGAAAGAACCATAGTTTGCTTCAACACATGGAGTTTCTCATTGAAGCTGTATGGCTCTTGTGGATCTCATTTTTGAAGTAGAAATATTCTGAAATGTCCATAGAATTATGATTTCTTGCGAACTAATGCTTTACTTTTTGTGGGTATTGGTCAATTACCAGACATGGAGACTGTATAACGCAGAGAGAGCAATAGAAGTTATGGATCCCACATTGGAGAGCAGTTACTCATGGGAAGAAGGGCTTAGAGTGATTAAAATTGGTCTTCTGTGCACTCAAGCAGGTGCAACGTTGAGACCTTCAATGTCCCAGGTGGTGTTGATGCTAACCGGTGAGCAACAACATATTCCTTCGCCCACAAGGCCTGCTTTCGTGGATGACGAGAGTGTGTTGCCCGCACCAGACCAAGCGGAACGTGCTACAGTTACTCCTATTCAACACCTTAACAACACGTCAACCAACACTCACTCGTTGCAATTAGCGCTTTATTGTGGGACAACATCTCATGTCCACTCTGCAGGTGGGAATCTTACATTAAGCACTATGGAGCCAAGGTGAAATTAAGGCGATGCCTTGCTATTATATTTATCTCCACTGACTATAATAAAGCTGTATTTACGCTGCTCATTCTATAATTTGATACTGGTTTTGAGACAATTAAGCATCTCAAACACTCTTCTTGGTTTCATAGATTAGGAAGACTTAGAGAGTTTGATGATATAGATTTATTAGAGCATGTGATGTTTGAGTCTGTATGTATAATTAGGGGTTGATTAATCTTTAATTAATTTATAATTGTTTAAGTATTGGTTAAAATATAATCAATAAAATAATAGTGAGATAAAGTTTAAGATGTTTTATAGATAGTTTAAAATTTTAAAATATTGGAGAATATTTGTAAAATAGTAGTTAAAATAATATTAAATTAATTTTAAAACTTTTTATTTATTTCCAAATAATTTAAAATATTTAGATATTAGAAAATTATATTTTAGTTGTTAGGATTTTTTATACCATAATTTGGGATAGTTACATATTTTGAAAAAGGTTGTGACATTTTGCATATCTCACTTATGACACTTTTGGAGTTGTTTTAAAAAATTATTCACTCTTGATAGGCTTCACTCATAGTTTGTAGGAAGTTGTTATTTGGAATAACTATGTTTCTCTATTAAAAAAATGTAATTTCTATTGGTTACATATTTGTAAAAAATGATTAAACATCTCAAGCATCATGAATCTAAATACCACCTTTCTTTACTAATAGATCATGAACCTCAAAACCACTTGAAGACCACATTTCTTTATTAATAGATCATGGCCCTGAAGACCACCTTTCTTTATTAATAGATGATGAACCTAAAGACCACCTTTCTTTATTAAGGTATCCTCTTTCTTGAAATTATTTCACATAAACCACCCTTCTTTATTAATAACAATATTCCTCTTTCTTGAAATTAATTATGAAATTTTTGTATATATATACATATATGGGTGAAGATAAAGTTTAATATCACAGCCAAAATGAGGTCTAAGATTTTTAACCACAAAATGTGGTGAAGATATGTAAACATTTTGTTTTAAATGGAAATTAATAAGCTCTAAATATTATGCCAGCTTGTATTTAGAGCTCGTAAATATTAGCTAAATTAGAAAGAAACATACACAATGAGAAAGAAACAAATCACACAAATAGACACCGGTGGTAAAATCCTGATAGCGTATTAAGGAAACCTCCATGGGGCAAGGGATTGGAATTCTTATTACTAAGGGTCAAAAAATGACTCTCCAACTATACATCAACCTCTTGGGAAACATCATTTTAATATAAAAAACTTCATTATATAACTTCCTATCGTTACACAGTTCTTTGAATGGTAAAGCCAAATTTACTGAGATAATTATATTATTAACAATATTTTTAATTTGTTGTCATTCTAAACAATGTCCACTTTGACAATAATTTTCCTAATGCTTTGTCCATGCTCATTCATCATCTTTTCTTCAAGCCTAGAGAAGCCAAACCCCACCACAATTTATCTACTAATACTGGTTTCGTGAATATATTTGCAAAATTTTCTTGTGTGTGGACCTTCTTGAGAGCTACTTTGAAGCCATCGATTACATGTCTTACAAAATGGTATCTTACATTAATGTGCTTAGTCTTGTTCTAATAATCAATATTCGTAACCAAATGAATAAAACTATGACTCTCACAAAATACATTCACTTTCTCTTGTGTCCTTCCAAGCTCATCTAGTAGACCTTTCAACCGGATTGTCTCTTTATAGGCATCTAAAGTAGCTATATACTCTGCTTCAGTAATGGACAAAGCAATTGTTTCCTGAAGCTTTGACATCCAACTAATTGCTCACCTGTAAGAGTAAAGACATATCTTGTAGTAGTTCTCCTCTTGTCCAAGTCATTGGCATAATCAACATCAACATATCTACAAACTAAATCTCTACAGTTATCATTAAAGATGATACAATGGTCACTTGTGCATCTCAAATACTGAAGCACCCATTTCATAGCTCGCCAATGTTCTTCTCCTGGATTTGCCATGAACCCGCTGGCAACTCTAATTGCATGTGAAATGTCAGGTCTTATAGATACCATCACATACATTAAGTTACCTAAGAAATTTTCATATGGTACATGAGATATATATTTAGTTCCTTCATCATTTCTAGGACTCAAACCTGAAGAAATCATAAAATAGGAAGTTAAAGGAACATTAACAGGTTTCACATTATTTATATTGATCTCTGCAGGTATTTTCTCCACATACTTTTGTTGTGATAACCAAAGATTTCTATTCTTCCTGTCTCTGTGTATCTCATGCCCAAGATCTTTTCTACAACTCGAAGATCCGTCGTATCAAATGTCCTAGAATGTTGAGCCTTTAACATGTTGATCTCTTCCATGATTTTTCTTGTAATAAGAATATTGTCAACATACAAAGCCAAGATAATGAATATGCCATTGAAACTTTTAAAGTACATACAATGATCATATTCACTTCTAGTAAAGTTTTGGCTCACCGTGAAGGAGTCAAACTTCTTATACCATTCATTGGGAGACTGCCTCAAGCCATACAATGATTTCTTGATCTTGCAAACTAATCTCTTATTGTAACCATGTACAAAACCCTATGGATGTTTCATATATATCTCATCATCCAAATCTCCATGAAGAAAAGTTGTTTTAACATCTAACTATTCCAACTCAAGGTCAAGTAATGTCGTTAGTGCTAACATAGTACGAATAGAAACAAGTTTTACAACTAGTGAAAAAATATCATGGAAGTCAATACCTTCTACCTGGGAGTACCCTTTTGCTACCAGCCTCGCCTTATATCTTTCAATACTTCCATCAAAATTTCGCTTCAATTTGAAGACCCATCTACATCTGATAATACTTCTCCCTTTATGAAGTTCCATAAGATCCTAGGTTTTGTTCTTTCCTAAGGAATCCATTTCCTTATCCATAGCCTTCTTCCATTTTTCATTATCTGCGTCATTCATTGCTTCTTCATAACAAGAAGGTTTCCCATCCTCAATAATCAACACAACAAATGAAATAGAATCTTTATACCTCTTGGGTTTTCTTCTTTCCCCCGTAGATCTCCTAGGAGTGACTGGTTGTTGAATTGGTTCCTAAACTCATACAACTTCCTTTACATATTTTTCACCTTTTTCTTCAAAAGTTTCTTCTTCCTTCCAACTTTCCAAAAAAGGTTGAGTCTCCAACTGAATGTTTTGATCCAGTGATACTTGTACTTGTTCAACTTTTTCAACATTTGATTTTTGAAGAGAGTTTTCATCAAATTTTACATCTCTACTAGTTAATATCATATGCAAAGAAGGATCACACGACTTGTATCCTTTCACATCATCATTATATCCAAAAAAGACAACACGTTTTTCCTTTGGGTATAACTGAGAATGCTAATTCTTTGGAATAAGAGGATAGGAATTACAGCAAAAAATTCTTAAATATGAATAATCACATGACTAACTCGACAAAAATTCTTCAAGAATTTTATAATTAATAGCAACTGAAGGTGATATGTTTACCAAATAATAAGTAGTGGATACTTATTTTTCCCACAATGCCTTCTACAACATAGCATACTTGACCATGCTTCTGGTTCTCTCCATAATAGTCTTGTTCATACATTCAATAACGCCATTTTGTTGAGGAGTATAGAAAATAATTTTATGTCTAACAATCCCTTCATCCTTGCAATATTGTTCAATTCTAAGGAAGTAAATTCACTGCCATTGTTAGTTCTTAAATATTCAATTGTATTGTTTGTTTTCTTTTCCACCATAGCTTTAAATTGTTTAAAAACATTAAATACATCAATCTTTCTTTTTAAGATATAGACCGAAACTTTCCTTAAGTGATCATCACTAAATTTTACGAACTAAGATGCACCTCCATAAGATACTATAAGAGATGGTCCCCAGAGGTCATGAATATAATCCAAAATTCCCTTGCTATTGTGACTACGAGCTTTAAATTTTTGTCTACATTGTTTTTCAATACACAATTTTTGGAAAAATCCAAACTCAATGATTTCAAATTAAGAAGTAATTTATGATTCATAAGTACTTGAAGGCCCTTCCCGCTCATGTAACCTAGTCACTGATTTCGTAGGAGAGTATCTTCTCTTTCCTTCTCAGATACAATTATTGCCTCATTGAGCTAAGTACTTCCTTTAAGTCTGTAAAGGTTTCCAATCTTCTCTGCCTTCATAACAATCAGAGTGCCCTTTAAACCTCTCGACACTCCACCTTGACCTATAAACTTATAACCTTCCAAATCCAACACTCCCAAATATATATAATTCTTTTTTAACGCAAGTACATGTCTAACATCATTCAATTTTCTAATCATATCATCATACATTTTAATTCTGAAATTTCCCACCTCAAGAGTTTCATAAGATACAATTTTACCCATAAACACAGAACTTCCTTTCACAACTTGATATGAAGCGAACTAGTTTCCATGCGAGCTCATGTGCTGAGAAGTGCCAAAATATAACAACCGATCTTCATAATGTTGAGAAACATTGTAATTTGAAAAATCTCCTTCTATCATTCTTGATTCAAGAGACAAAACTTCATCAATCGTACTTGACTCAACTTGATTTTCTTCCTTCTTTGGGTTTTCGATGGACTCCTTTCTTTTCTTATAGTCTTTCTTGATGTTATAGGCTATTTTATCTCATCTAATCAATCAACCTTCGAACTAGATCATTCACATCCTATTCCCCCTTTACATGATCATTGCACAAAGCCCTTGCATGACTCTCTCATTCCCAGAGTTTTTGCCCTAAACTACATCAATTGAGCCAGTTTTAGGACCAACACTCCCTCACCTCTTTCTCGACTGCATTCACTTATAGGTTTCTCGACTATGGCATGCGTTGGTCACCTACAAGTTGCTCCCCTTTTCACCTGCATTAGTTCTCTAAATTCGGGAAAAAGAGAGAGAATCCTGAAGCCTCCATTTCCAAAAGCTTTTAGGATCTGTTGTACCCATTTACCTCAGATACAACTTTCCTATCTTGGAGTTTCCATCCCTTATCCATAGATCTCATCCTCCCATCAAGAGTGGATCTGAATCCAAAGATTGGTAAAAGGATAAGAAATCCCAACTTAACTCACTCCTCTATATATTTACAGCCTTCCATATACAAGAGGTTGGCTTTTGGAGAGTGATTCTACCCTTATCCTATTGTTGTAAGCATTATCCTTTCATGCATTTAGGGTGATTGGAGGTACACTTTGTGACAAAGGAAGGAAAAGTCAACAACTTGGAGGAGATCTTCTACAAGATCGACACCTATTTATGGTTGTAAATCACTCCATTTATATCAATCCAAAGAGTTCTTTATTTTCCTATATGTGATGTTGTTATTTCATGTATTTCAATACCATGTTTATATGTTGAATAAAGTAGATAGATGATGCTACATAGATCGCATAGTTTCTTGGCTTGTGTTATCTGGTTGTGTAGGTTATAATTTTGGCAGCTAGAGCTAGGATTGGAGCATTCAATCCAAAGAAGGAGCGAAAGATACGACATATTCCAAGTAGGTTTCATCCCTTCATCTACTTACTTTAAGGAAAACATTGGGACCTTTATCTTTTTGTTGTTCTAGGTTAGCCACCAAACCTAGAGGAGATACTTTTGTCCACAATCATAAATATCACATAACAAAGTGACAACCATACTAGGGAACAATGTATTCCCTTGGTGGTTTCTTTTTCCATTGTATTTTCTTTACCTCTTTCATAGACCTTTGTTTCTTTAACCAACAAAGAACAGACCTATGAAAAGATTTCATTGATTCTTGTTTGAAATTGTTGCGTCAGAATCCTCCTTCCCTAGACCAACGTACCCTCTGGTCTACTGATAGAGCATTGCACCCCACTTGGGCCCACTTTGTACCTGCATTGAAAAGCACTGGTGTCTCTTCAGTACTTGCGTTGATCCCTGTTTTTGCACAAAATTTGCCTTGTTTTCTTAGTGTTTCTTTGCTCATCCTACTTCCAGCTAACCTTTCCTACGTATTGAGTGTCTTGTGGTCTCTTTAAAGCCTCCATTTGGTTTACATTTGTGTGTGATTTCCTTTGGTAATTATTGGTTTCTATTTTTATTTTTTCTTTTCATAGGTCACTTGTAAACTTGTTTTTTTATTATCATTGATCACTTAGATGACTTGTTGTTCTATTCCTCGTTTTGAAAAGTACATTTGAATGAGTGATTAGACTTTACATATTAGTTTTCCTCATTTTTGAAAATTAAGTGTGGTGAAAGGAAAAAATCTTGCATTGGCATTTAGGGTTTTTACATCTACATTGATTTAGGAACATCTGCATGAAAAGAGAATTGCATGGAGCATCTTGTTTGCTACGTTTTCTATGCTACATATTTTTTGTCTCTTCCCTTAACTATATTTTCATTGAAGAGAAAGATTCTATTTCCACATGTTAGATTTTCATTTTAGGCAACTCAGGTGAATTCATGGCGAGCCATAAAACTCAAACTTAATTCAAGGTCAACTTTAAATCCACTGAGTCAATCTAAGAAGCATTTGTAACATTAACACAAACACATAGAAGTATAGGTTAGAGACATGTTATGTCGTCATTAAACGTAGGAGATGTTGTTGTTTTCTAGCGTTTCATCCCGGGGGTGAAATTACATTCCACTATGCGAGTGTAAAGGATCATGCTCCATGTACCTTTGGGTATATGGGTGGAACTCCACGCATGTAAATTATATGGGAACACTCTCATAAAATAGTTACACATTAGACAACACTATTACGGACTACAATCCCATGTACCATCGAGTATATTTTTGGATTCCCCATTAGGTTTCTCTCCATCCATAGGTAACTGAGTCTACTACCTTGTGTACCTTGATACACCGAACACAAAATTTGGGGAGATTAGCTATCATACGTTAAGTCCTTGTTTCGTCAGGGTGCATATTGCAGTGCATGGTTGCTTGGTAATCCTTTATGCCTAGATTACCCTCTTTTTGATTTATTTCTTTTTTTGTTAATAAAATTTACTATCGAACGTGGAATAAAAAGATCCCTGACTCCATTGTTCATGTAGAATGTAAAATAATCCTCCTCTTCCATGAGTGGCTACTCTTGTCCATCGTTAGAAGCATAAAGGAGCACAAAATACCGAATCAGGAAACTCGAAAAATACTTTTGTTCCTCCTCTTGAATCTAATCAACCATAATCATTTGTCCCCTTGAGTACCCAACCCAAGGTTACATATACTCTTATCGGTGAAACCAACAAAATAGATACTAAATTACCTGAAACTTTCTTGCCCGAGGTTATACAATTTAACCTTCTTGAGTTAGAAAATTTATTTCCCGAGGTCGTAGAACCTGAGCAGCCTCAGTCATCTTTATCTGTTACTTCAGGTATTCCATCTCCTCTTCTTTTTTTCTCATATAGATCTGCCTACTATATATCTTGGGCCTGACAGTGAACCTTTTCCACCTGTACTTGTGAGTATCGAGGATATCCCATAAGAAGAGCCTCATCATTCTACTCATTCGGAGGGACTTTTACTTTATCTAGCCAATCCTCTACTTTCTCCTCCACCTCCTGTACAAAATCCTTTACCCGGTTCTTTTGACTCACTAGCGAATTTCACATGACAATCTACATGAGCATTGTTGATCATGACTAGAACCGATATGGCTTCCCATCCCATGTCTACCATTATGGTTGAAACACCAAATGTCGCTTCCACATATATGTTTGTTACATCACCATAGGCACATATGTATGGTGGCATGTCTGTCCCACCATGTTATTAGTCCTTATCTAGTACCTTCTCTAATGCATCGTCTAGTTTATAGACATCCCCCATGTATTACATTCCGGGAATTCCAGCTGACACTTCTCTTATGAGTGTTTCTCAACCTACTATTTCTCCTCCTCCTACACCGACAATTGAAAAATAGGCTAGCCCTTATGTTAATGGGCTAGGTCTTCTTCAATAGCCTAATTATCATTATGTTAGGTACCCTCCACATGGGGGGAAGTTTCCTCTATCATCCCCTCCCCCTCTGGTATGAGGGAAACCTGCTGTTGGTATACCTCAAATTGGTAACCATCCTTATTATAGTCCTCCTTATCGTGGGATGACTACTAGTGTTTGGTATTCTAACTTTCGCATTCAACCTGGTTCGACGTTGGGTTCATTGTTTGTTTCCCAACTTGTGCCATCTTCATCTCAAGCTACTATTCCTCAATCTTTACCTCAACAAGCTCAAATTCATATAACTCAACCTCTATAGGCTGTGATCGCATCTCAACCCGATCCTTCAATATTTGGTACCTCTTAGGTCCCACTTACTCAACCTTTACAAGTTCCTTTTCAATCTCAATCAATTGCACAAGGTATTCCTCAAATTCCAATAGGGAAGACTCTCTATGGCATGGCATAGTCTCAATCGAACCCTCTTTATCATAGACAATGAAAAATCCCATCGAGCAACAACATAGACGTTATCATGGTATTCCTTAGGTGCCTTTTGAAGGCCAGCAAATTTATGGTTATCCTGGGGTTGGTCAACAAGGTTACCTGTATTCTAGTTAACAAACTCCTCCTTATTCGAGTACTAAGGTTCCCTATTACAAGAACCCTCCTTATCCAAGAATTCAGTCACCTATTTCCCAGGCTATTCCTTCATATCCAGGTCATCCTCTGTTGGAATTTAATCAACAGTTTCCATTTGTGGCCACTCTCGAGTTGCCAGATTTGACTTGGCTCACCAATTACCCCATCGCGCATTCGCCTTGGTCGCCGATTATTCCTACCAAATTGCATTTTGATATCCCTAAATTCAATGGGAATATAGGAGAAGACCCGTCAATGGATGTCATAACGTATTATCTATTGTACTCATCAAACTCCCTTAATGATGATTCTATTTGACTTCCTCTTTTACAAAGAACACTTATAGGTACCACTACTAAATGGTATATTGAGTTACCTAGAGCATCATTCCATGATTTCAACTCCTTAACCACAACCTTCCTCACACACTTCCAATTTCCCATTATATATGAAAATGGAAGGAAACTATTAACCAACTTCAAACAATCAAATTCCCTCACATTTTAGATCAGATTCATGAGTGGAGGCATCGTCGCCAATTGGTCAAAACTTATGTTCCCAATAAATTGTTGGCAGAATGGTTTGCCAAATCTCTGTTGGAACCCATAAAAAAATATGTGGCGAAAGGGGGTGATCCAGGTGGATATTGGTGGCCACCTGCCAAGTCCACCTGGACCCCCACCTCAACATTTTCAGTTTCCTTAATTATAGCGCAGTTTACTATTTTTAGCAGTTTTTCGGGTCCTGAACTTCCGGAGCCGTTTTGAGGCCCTAAACGACGTTTTTTGGGAAATCTTGCTCTACAATTATTTAGGTAAAAAATCATCTTTCCCGTCGTAGTCCTCGGAGAGATCTTTCCGACGAGTTATCATGCCCGTCAAACGGAGATCGTATGCCAAAGTTACGACCCCGGGAAGTTGATGTACCAATTTACCCAAACGGGGGAAGTTGATGTACCAATTTACCCAAACGGGGCCCATAGTTTGGCGTTTCATCTTCTAGGGTTAGGTTTTGGAATGTTTTCCATTGTTTCTCAACAATAAATAGGCCTTCGAGC
>APFE030921399.1:26330-38699 GCA_000404065.3 Pinus taeda
TGTCAACTACCACCATGATAACACTCTTTCCTTTGGACTTGGGTAAACCTGTGATAAAATCCATTGAAACCTCCTCCTAGTGTTGGCTTGGAATGGATAAAGGTTGTAAGTCTTGCGGTCTTAATTGTTTCAACTTTATTTTGTTGGCAAACCAAACATTCCGTGACAAACTTTTGAATATCCGATTTAAGGCCATCCCAAAAAAAATCCTTCTTAACCCTGTGGTAGGTTTTTAGAAATCCTGAGTGCCCTCCTAAGGGAGAGACGTGCAATTCCCTAAGAATCTTTTGTTTGAGTTGGGAATTCTTACATAGGTATAACCGATCCTTGTACCACAATGAATCATTTTTCCAGCTAAATGGATCAAATGTACTGGGATCTTGTTGTATCTTTTGAATGAGTGCCGACACTTCCTTGTCATTCTTCCATTCATCCCTTGCTTCGTTTATCCAACCTGGTTGGATAATAGAAATGGCGCAAAGAAATGCTTCCACATCCTCATTTTTTCTTGAGAGTGCATATGCCACAACATTTTGCTTGAGGAGTGGTAATTCCAGCCAATGCATTACAAGATATGGTCGGATTCATTTCTTCTTTTTCTAGGGTTTGTTCCTGGTGTATATCCTCTTCTGTTGACGTTTCTTGTTCTTTTTCTTCCTCCTCTTTACAATCTATGTAAAACAATTTCTTCTCGGCACACTTATGACCTTTAGTGTATTTGCTATCACAACTGTAACAAAGCCCTTTTGCTCTTTTTTCTTCCAATTGTTGTGGTGTCAACCTTGTAGGTTGTGGATGGCTAGGGGCAGCAACACTTCCATCTTTATGATTGTGAGTGGCAGACTTCTTTGTTGCCATAATTTTACTTTCCATTTTTCTTGCCAACCTGAATGTCTTCTCTAATGAATCTGGTTCCCAAAGGCGAATTTCATGTTGGATGTTATCTTTTAAAATCCCTATGAACACATCAATCTTATGCTCCTCTAGAATATCTTTTACCCTTATATTCAATTTTTGGAAGTCCTCAATGTGCTCCATCATTGAACCCTTTTGTTTGAGATTTATCAATTGGCTAAAAAAAGTGTTGCTTTTTATATCCTCATAACATGCTATCATTTCATCTGTAAAAGTAGCCCAAGTGACAATTTGTTTATGAGAGAAAATCCATCGATACCATACAAACTGATTTGGTTCCAAATATAAAGTTTGCAATGCATACCTTTTGTGCATTTTGCACATTATGGAGACCAAAAAATTGCTCCATCTATAGTATCCATGTTCCGGGATCCTTGCCATCAAACTTCCTCATATCGATCTTTGGAGCATGGTGGTTCTTCGATCCAATGTTACAATCTATGAAATCATGATTAACATTTATTTTCTTCTCGTCATGATTTTCCTTTACTACCCTTTCGCCATTAGTAAACATTTCTTGTAGAAACATTGTAAAATCCGTCTTCAAATCTTCCATGCCTTTCTTTAAATCATCCATCTTAGCTTCCACACTGTCCATCTTGGCTTCCATGCTGTCCATCTTAGCTTCCACATCATTCATCTTAGCTTCTACACCTTTCTTTAAACCATCCATTTTAGCTTCCACACATTTCTTTAAACCATCCATTTTATGTTCTATGTCTTTCTTTAAACCATCCATCTTATTTTCTGTTACTTTTTGTGCGAGTGAAATTTGTTGCAATTGATCTCGTAATTTTGATATATCATGTTGCAGTTCTTCCTCTTCTTCATGAGTCATGCTAGAGATTTCAGGTTGCTTACTAAGTGTTTCCATTTTCTTTCTTCAGGGCATTAATTACCCATAATAATGCTTCACTATGCCCTTTGAATTCCTTCAAACTAATTTTTCAAACCAAGCTTACCCAAAAATTTAAACAAAACTACACACTTTTTTTTACTTTGTAAGAGCTCGATATTGATATTATGTATCTCTGTAATTTTGGATCTCCTAGATCTGAAATTGCTTCCTGCAGTTACCCTTTGAGTAATCTTTCTAACCCCGCAAATTTGATCAAGATTGGATTCTCCAATGAAGGGTTATGCCAAATCTTCCACAATGACCTGAGTATAGACTGGTTCAGTAGAGCAAACTTGTACGACGTTCCGTGGATCACTGTTTCAACCTTAGGTTCTGAAAATGATACCCAAACAAACTACAATCCATCCTTTTTTTGTAACTTCTTATGAAAATTCAATCTAATGCTTAGAGTGGAAGTTATGATGATTTTCCTAAGGCGGCCTATTTGGAATGTAATTTGGGAGTCTGCAAAAACCCTAACTTCCTTAGATTATATCTCTGCAAATATAGTGAGACAGGATCTGAAATTTAGAGCTGCGGTTTAGACTGATTTCTTCTCAAATGGGTGTTTTTTAGCTTCTGAAGCTTCATAGCAAAAGAGTTATAGTGAACATTCCACGATAACTTGTTTTAGATGAGATTTTGGAGCTTGCAAAAACCCTAACTTCCTTAGATCATATCTCCAAAAATATAGCAAGACAAAATCTAAAGTTCAGATCAGAGGTTCAATGAGATTTAATGTCAAATGGGTTTTTTTTAGCTTCTGAAACATTGTAGAAAAAACATTATAGCGAAAATTCCATGATGCCCTGTTTGGAGCAGCGAAACCCTAGAATCCAAAGCTTTGATACCAAATGTTATGAAACTAGATCACAAAAAGATAGAAAAGATAGATCAATGCCTTATAATTTAGCCTCTTCGAGGGGGCGACATTCTTTAAATTACACAAATGAAAAATTCTTGGATGATTCAAATGACAAAACCTCCTTTCTATATATAGGAGTCTAAGGGGTCACAATATAACCAAGCCAACTTAACAAGAATCATATAAAGGCATGGAAATAATAATAGAGGGATTCTATGGGGAACAACGATAACAATATGGGGACAATAGGGGCACAACGATAAAAATAAGGGATAAAATGACAATAGTAATGGGGGAATCACTAGTATTATAGGAACCTAACACTAACCCTCATGTTAGTGGGATAGGTCTTCTTTAATAGCGTAATTATCCTTATGTTAGGTACCCTCCACATGGGGGGAAATTTCCTCCATGATCCCCTCCCCTTCTAGCAGGAGGGAAAACTGTTGTTGGTATACATCAAATTGGTAACCAACCTTATTATCATCCTCCTTATCATGGGATGATTGCTAATGTTTGGAAGTCTACCTTTCACATTCAACCTGGTGTGATGTTGGGTTCACTGTTTATTTCCCAACCTGTGCCATATTCATCTCAAGCTACTATTCCTCAATCTTTACCTCAACAAGCTCAAATTCATGTAATTCAACCTCTATAGGTTGTGATCGCATCTCAACCCATTCATTCATTACTTGGTACCTCTCAAGTATCACTTACTCAACCTTTACAAGTTCCTTTGCAATCTCAATGAATTACACAAGGTATTCCTCAAATTCCAATAGGGTAAACTGTCTATGGCATGGAACAGTCTCAAACAAACCTTCTTTATCATGGGACAATGAAAACTCCCATCGGGCAACAATATAGACCTTATCAGGGTATTCCTTAGGTGCCTTTTGAGGGCCAACAAATTTATGGTTATCCTGGGGTTGGTCAACAAGGTCACCTGTATTCTAGTTATTAGAATCCTCCTTATTCGGATACTCAGGTTCCTTATTACCAGAACCCTCCTTATCCAGGAATGCATGCACCTATTTCCCAGGCTATTCCTTCATATCTAGTTCACCCTTTATTGGACTTTAATCTATAGTTTCCATTTGTGGCCACTCTTGAGTTGTCAGATTCGACTTGGCTCACCAACTACCCCATCACTCATTCGCCTTGGTGGCCAATTATTCCTACCAAGTTTCCTTCTGATATCCCTAACTTCAGTGGGAATATAGGAGAAGACTTGTCGATGTATGTCATGATGTATTATCTATGATGTTCATCAAACTTCCTTAACGATGATTCTATTTGACTTCCTCTTTTACAAAGAACGCTTACAGGTACCACTGCTAAATGGTATATTGAGTTACCTAGAGTATCATTCCATGATTTTAGCACCTTATCCACAACCTTCCTCACATACTTCTAGTTTCCCATTAGATACAAAACTATTAACCAACTTCAAACAATTTGATTCCACTCACATTTCAGATCACATTCATGAGTGGAGGCATCGTCGCCAATTGGTTAAAACTTATGTTCCCAATAAATTGTTGGTGGAATGGCTTACCAAATCTCAGTTGGAACCCATAACAAAAGATGTGGTGAAAGGGGGGGTCATGACTGAAGAGCAATTAATTGCTTGTGTGCAATATTTGGATATGGTTTATACCCGATCTGACATGCTCTATGATACGATAACAAATTCTCTAAGACCTTTGACTACTATTCCTCCTCCACCTGGTAAAGAATCTCATCCTTCTGATGGAATTATTGGTTCTACTAGCTTGCATTTGGCGAGTAAACCATTTGGTATTGCTTCACCCACATCTGCTCAAAACCCTCAATCCCATCCTCTTGCGGCTTCTTCTTCTGAGATAAATGTCGTTTCATCTAATAAAGGAAATTGTCAATAGTAACCTGGAATCAAGAAGAAATGAAAAGTTAAGAAAAAGAAATATCCCTCTTTGTAAGATAAACAAACAAATCAGTCTTCTGATGAGAAAAAAAGCCTCAATATCCTTGCTCGATTTGCAACAAGGAACATTTTACACTTGATTGTCCTCATCACGTCGAAGTGACTCAATTTCTTAAGTCCTCCACTTCTCCCATAGTGTTGACCGACCATTTCCTAATCAAGAGATTCACATGGTTGGTCGTGAGCCATATTCCTCTAACATGGTTTTGATGATTTCCTCCTCTAAGCTGAGATCTGATGTTTTGATAGATAATCAGAACAAGGATTATGGTAATGTGAATCCAACGAATGGTCAAGATATTGATCAACCTACCAGTTTGACACCATCCTCATCATATCCCACAACATTGTCGATTCTTATTGAATTGACTATTAACATCCGAAGGACGTTAGTCATAATTTAGGTTTCAACCCTTGCGCAAGAGCTACTTAGAATTATAACGTATTTGAAGACTGTTGATTTTCCACGACCTTGGGTCTAGGTTAGAGTCTTAAAATCACTGACGCTACCAAATAGATAATCTCAACCATAAACTACTTTTCACAATGGAAATATAAAGAAGTAAATCACACATGCATAAAACATAGACAAATTTTTAATTTTTCAGCCCAACTTCATTATATTAAAAAAATATAATACAATAGTCTAGGGATCCCATACTAGGGATAATGGCCCTCATACATCCACTAGTACAAGATACAAATTGGGACGTGGTGTCAGTCCATCAACAACCAATCTGTCCTCAACAAGATACTCCGACCATCTGGTTGTCACATGCTCTCTCATCTCCTCTTGGTCATACCCTGTACCTGCCCGGTCCTTTAGCTCCCAATCTACAACTTCTGCGGCTATCAATACTCCAATTCCATATGGCCATTGAATCTTGGCTATCTAATATTCTCTCTAATTTTCCCTTCGTCCATTAAGGTGAAAAAACATCGAGTCTCCTATCGAGTTGCTCACAACTCCGCTTGTGAACAACTCTAGATTCGCCTACTATTACTCCTTAGCTACTCACAGAATTCAGCCCACTATGGTCTTCCTGTGCTACTCCGATGAAGACCACATAGGTCATGGAGGGATACCACCTATAAATGCAATATCTCTATCTCCCATAATGAAAATGGGTTAGGAGGAAGTCCCTTCATCTATTGTAGAAGTCCTTCTCCACACACAAGTCTCGGGCTCCACAACTACTCCTCTGGTTCATCAACCCTTCAACTCAACAACTGCCTCTCTCACAACTACCTTTTTCCATCAAAGTGGTACTCATCAGGCTCCAACTTGGACACTATAACACTTTCCCTTAGAAGACCACAAGTGCCCAATCTCATCCACACTTGGTCTTCTCTCAAACTACCCTCCAACAGTCCATGAGAGACCAAGTCCTTAATGTGTCCTAACCTAGGGCACCTTAAATCCATCATACATGAGTCCATATGCAACACGCCTTGCTCTTGTCCCCTTTCCTTTTGATCTGATGTGCCTTCTGTCATCTTCGCTGCTTGGTAGGCCTCCCAACTATCCATGTGGGCTCCTCCAAACAACTCCTAAGGCATCCTACAAGTAGCCCACAAATGGACCCAAGCAATGGTCAACACTTTGATCCAGTGCACAACAATATTATTCTGCTCAATCACTATGAAATATGTCACTAGTTCAGGGCCTCTAACCACAAGGTTTTGCCCTCCTCTTTGAATTACATAGGCTCTTTATCAAACTTATCCAAAACTAGTCTGAAACTAGGATCCAACACTCATTTGCGCTATTGTCCAAATCTGCGTTAATTACTAATCTCCCAGTGATTGGTTAAGGCACATTCATCTACTATAATATCCCCCAATCAACCACCAGAACAACTCTCCTTGGCTGCAACCTACCCTTGGAGGAATGTTGGCACCCCTAGCTATTGTTCTAGGCATCTATAGCCCTTAAACTGCTCCATGTTTCCCTCCAAATACAAGGTATGGCCCGCGACCCACCTAAAGCAGCATACGCTTCTCCCTCCTCCAAGAGTTTTGCACCCATTCTACCTCCACACAGCCTAAACCAGCCTCTCTTCTCCTTTTCTATTCAGATCCCAGATTGAGGGCAAAGCTAGCCCTTCTCCTACCTCGCTAGTCTGCCCTTCTTCCTTGCTAACTGCCCCACAATCTCATCCTAGGAAAAAACCTTTTGCAACCACAAGATAACCTCCTTAACTAGGTATGCTTCCCCTATAACACTTGGCCTGCCATAGACCCTCATGATGTCTCTAGGGCTCCTTCATGTTTCTCCTTGGCCTCCTTGTCTAGCTGTGGCTCAAAATTAGAGCTTCCTTTTTTAGAGTATTTCCCTCACAATGGATGCCTAAAAAAAATCAATTCACCTCTTATTGATACTAAAAGAGAGGGCTCAATGTCACATTTTAAGTGACACATCCATTGGCTCATAAGATGGCCTACTTGACAACTCATAATTACTGGTCAACTTCAAAAATTCATATCCCTCTAACGACAACTCATATTTGGACAATTTTTGTTGCGTTGGAATTGTCTTTCCAAGCACTATCATCCTCATCCATCACATGTTGTAAATACATCAATTTTTTGTCCCAAATCATGATGGGTGCCAAAACCCCATACTTGAGTTCCAAGCCCACAAGAAGCCCTTGTGGTGCTTTATCCTCCAAACCCTAAACCCTAAGGCTTAGATTACCTCCCCAACTACACAAATAAAAGAAGACTTGGCTCAGTCTCCATTGGCTATGTCGACTCTTGAGGTGTTGCAAAATTTACCTGCCCAAACGAAGGCTTTACTTTTAGCTATCGGATGTGTGGATCCATCGGATTCCACTCTTGTTGTTTTCTCTCATGAAAAATATATCTCTCGACTTCCATCTCAATTAGATTTTATAATCCAAGTCATCGTCCGTGGTAAGAATATTCATCATTCTATCATTGATGAGGGAGCCTCGACTTGCATTATATCCATGTCTTGCTAGAAGGTGATTGGTTCTCCTCAACTGAGTTAGTCAACTACTATATTGAAAGCCTTTGATGAGAGAACATACAAACCTTATGGGATTTTGAACTCCCTTCGAGTTGAATTGGGGGAAAAAATGTGTCCATAAAATTCAAAGTTATTGAAGGACATCTTAATAACAATATTTCATTTGGACGTATGTGGGTTTTCCATGTTTGTTGGCATTTCAAATTAGTTTCTTATGATCGTCTTTTCTCATAAAGGCGGTATTTTATCCATAGACAAACTCACCTTTTTCGCCTCTGATTCACATGTTACTGGAAGTGTCCCTCTTGTCGGGGAAACTCTATAGTCATATCATCATGTAAAAGTTGGATTGTTGAAGGATTCTTCACTCATGGGAACCTTTTCACTCCCTACTCCTCTCCTTCCCGACAACTCATCTTAAGAGCCTATATCAACATGATATCATCTTCTACGATCCTAGCCAATACATGGATTTTTCCAGATGAAAATGACATCAAACGTTTTGGTGACTAAATGTCGCTAAGCCCCATTGAGCTAGATTACGAAGCCATTTATTCAGCTTGTGTGATTTCTTCCTTTGATTCGCTTAATTGGGTAGACAAATCAACGGATTATGGTACGTATTCTGATCCTTTCTCATGTGTATTCCCTACCAATGAAAGCATCATGGAGATCATGATGTTGGATGATGCGACGTGAGATGAACATCACTATCATTCCTCCTTACCTGATTCCAATGAGGATAGCTTCAACGATGTATAATCACCCCATTTTCTCGAACTTTTTGTGAATTTTGTGTATATTCATGAGCCTAATTCATAAAAGAACCCATCGAATATCGAAGACTATACCTCATGATATTTCCATTAAACAAGGTGTTGTCAAAAATCTACACATTGGAGCATATTGTTCTTCATCTAAGATCGAGACTTATCGAGCCCTTTTGCATGAGTTACGAGATGTCTTTTACTGGACCTACGACGAGATGCTAGGTATCGACCCAAATATAATTGTACATGAAATTAAGATGTGTCATGATGCCAAACCAGTTTGGCAGCACCTCTGTCCAGTCCATCCCATGAAGGATGCTAGTATTAAGGCTGAAGTTGAAAATCTTGTTCGAGTTGGTTTCACATACCCTATTCCTTTAATTGATTAGGTGTCAAATGTAGTCCATGTCATGAAGAAACAGGGCACCATTTTCGTGTATGTCGATTATCGGGATGCAAACCGTGCATGTCCAAAGGATAATTATCCCACCCCGTTTATTGACCATATTGTTGATGACTATGCTGGCTGTGAAATTTATTCATTTATGGATGGATTTTCAGGCTATAGTCAAATGAACATTCTCCTGAAAAAAACCTAAAACTACTTTTACATGTCCCAGAGACGCTTTCACATATAGGAAACACATGTTCGGTTTAAAGAATGTTGGTGCCACATTTCAATGTGCCATGGATTACTCTTTTCTTGACATTAAACACATCGTTCAACCACATTTGGATGACCTCCTTTCTCACTCCAAACATCACGCTGATCACCCAATGCATCTTTGGGCTATTTTCCTTTGTTGTACACATTATAATATTCGAATTAACCCAAAAAAATGTGTGTTTTGTGTCATTTTTGGTCGACTTCTAGGTTTTTTCATATCAAAACAAGGAATTTGTATCATTCCATTGAAAGTACAGGCAATTGTTGATTTTCCTGCTCCTTCTTCACTCATTCAACTTCAACAACTCCAAGGGAAAGCTAGCTTCCTGCAAAGATTCATCCTTATGTACGTTGAGTTGATGAAAGGATTCACTCACTTGCTGAGAAAAGGGATTCCCTTCCACTGAGATGACGCGGCTCGGAAATAATTTGATGCCTTGAAATATGTACTAGTTCAGGCATATCTTCTTTATCCCCATGATTATTAGTGCGACTACTTCTTGTATCTTTCCACTATTATTTCTACTATAGCAATGGTATTGGTCCAAGAAGATGATTTAGGGACTAAAAATCCCATTTATTATCTAAGCCAGAATCTTAACAATACCGATATCCAATATTCCCACATAGAAAAGTTGGCTTTGGTGGTCGTTCAAAGCATCCAAAGGTTTCACCATTACATCTTTCTTCAGAAAACTATGGTCATTTAAGATTGCAACCCTATGACATATATTTTGTCATGTCAATTGCAGGTGGGGGGGAAGTACTCAAAATGGATTGTCATTCTATAAGAACTTGAGTTGGAGTTAATTAAATTCAAGTGAAAGAAATCCCTAGTTTTCATGGAACTAATGTGTGATCTTCCTTCCCCTGATTCAAAATCTACATATGTAGATTCTATCCCCGATGAGTCATTGTTTTTTATCTCATCTGACCCATGGTATGGATATTTCTTGATTTATCTCTAAACCTAAACTTTTTGATCTAATACCTCTCGCTTAGAGCATCGATGTATTCATTACCAAGCCTGAAATTACAACATTAACCGTGACACCCTTTACCATTGTGGTATTGATACCATTTTACGAAGGTTCCTCACACTTGAGGAGGTCGAGAAAGTCCTTAATGAATGCCACTTAGGGGAATATGATGGACATTTATCTGGTTATGCTATGACCCATAAAATTTTACATACTAGCTACTTCTGGCCTACCATCTCTCGCGACTTCATCCTTGTTGTCTAGAAGTGTCATGTGTGCTAGATATATGATCGTAAGGCCCAAGCTCCACTCACTCTGTTGCATCCCATTATCACTATTGGTTCTTTTGTGAAATGGGGTATTGACTTTATGACATATGACCTCACTCGGCTAAGGGGCATGGTTATATTATTGTCGCAGTTGATTACTTTACTAAATGGGCCAAGGTGATGCTTACATTTAACAACATCAGCGAAACTTTTCCCTACTTATTATTCAACCACGCCACCACACAATTTGGTCTTCCACAAGCAATAGTTACCGGTCACGGAATGCATTTATAGAATCATATGATGATCGAACTAACTATTAAGCTTTGACTTTCCCATTAAAGTTCCACTCCCTATTATCCTCAGGGTAATGGATAGGTTGATGTCATTAACAAATTTCTTAAGACGATGCTTCAACACATGGTAGGGGTCCACAAATTACACTAAAATTTTCTTCTTTACATTTCTTTGTGGGCATACCAAACCTCAGTCAGGACTTTTATTGGATTTACACCCTTTCAGTTGGTATATGGTCTATAAGCTATCCTCCCAATTGAATGTGAAATTCCATCCCGATATTCTTCTTGCCACTTCTGTAGAGGAGGACCGTCTTTTACATATAACTCATTTAGATTAAACTCGGGGCAATGTTGCTATAGATAATGAAGCTCATAAAAGACGCATGAATGTGCAATATGACAAAAGCATCAAGCCTCATGTCTTATTGGAGGGAGACCTTGTTCTGTTATATGACTAGGAGTCTGATAAGTTAGGTCTAGGAAAGTTTCATCCCATGTGATTAGGTCCATACCTTGTCAAGCGAGTCCTTGCAAAAGGGCCTACAAGATAGTCGATTTTGACAGAATTCCCCTGGCACAACCTAGAAATGGGTTGTACCTCCAAAAATATTATGCTTAATCTCAAGTGTAGTTTCATTGTCTACATACTATCTATAGGTGTGTTGAGTGTGCTTCTAGTGTATCTTTTTAGAGTTTCACATTGTTTCCACTTATTCCCTTTTATGTTTGGTTTGTAGATGTCGATATTTCTTGAAAATTTTATCGGTTATGCTGATGGTTCCAGTGGTAGTACTCGGAGCCTATCTTCCACAGAATGGGCTATCTTTGCTCCAAATGGTGAGTTAGTGAGTTTGCAAGGGATTTTTATTGGTCGTTTCACCAACAATATTGTTGAGTATAACATAGTAGTCGAGCTACTGTCTAATGCTATTGCACATGGTATCCGTTGTTTAGTTGTCAAACTTGATTCACAACTTGTAGTACTACAACTTTCTAATGTTTATTTAGTTAGAAGTTCCACCAACTTACGCATGGATTTAAGAGTTCACCTTCTAGAAATACATTTCGATTTCATACAATATGAACATATTTCTAGAAATATAAACACATTGATAGATGCCCTAGCTAATCATGTTTTATATAGACATTTGCAACAAATGTAATTAATTTTCAATTCACATCACATCATATTGAAAATACAATAGAAACCAAAAAACACTATATATATATATATATTGAGTTTGGTTTTACAAAAAAATTTCCCAAGACACATATGGCATACATTGCCCATATAAAAAAAATACATGCAAAGATCTAAGTAGACAAATCAAAGGTGCTCATGATAGAATGATACTGCATGAACCATCTTGCAGAGTAGTCAACCAATACGACTAAGTAGTCCTATAGTGTATTGTTGAAGTCACAATGGAATTTGGTCGATCTTTGTCTCATCAATCTGTTATGAAACCAGCTCAAGAAAAGATAGAAAAGATAGATCAACGCCTTAGAATTCAGCCTCTTCGAGGGGGCAAGCTCCTTTACATTACATAAATGAACAATTCTTCGATGATAGAAATGACAAAACCTCCTTTCTATATATAGGAGTCTAAGGAGTCACAATATAACCCATAGTAATGTGGTAATCACTAGTATTATAGGGACCCAACATGCCCCTCTCCAAAAAAGGTGTTGTCCTCAACACTTGAGTAGTTCTGGATACTTCTGTATAAAATTCTCATCCTCCCATG
>APFE030921399.1:44637-111978 GCA_000404065.3 Pinus taeda
ATAATAATAATATAAAGCCACAAAAATAACAATAGAGGGATTCTATGGGGCACAATAATAACAATATGGGGGCAATAGGGGCACAACAATATTAATAAGGGGTACAACTACCATAGTAATGGGGTAATCACTAGTATTATAGGGACCCAACACAATCCCATGTGTCAGCCCCTCCATGTGGTGCTCTACGTATGATAGGAACTTTGCTACATAGGTCAAACTAGTCCCACATCTGCATGAAACATCAATAGTTTAGTCTCAAACACATTAATAAACACAAAATAAATTGTAAAACTTTCAAATCTGAAAAGGTCAAAATTTATTTCCTTAAGCACCCCATTCCTCATCCTTAGGAAGCACGATCTCATGGTCATCATGAAAATCCATGCCTACGTAAGGATAATCGTTGATGATAATAAAATTTCTACGTAGCCATCTAGAGAAATCTGGTGAGAAGCTGATCGCTAATGACCCTGCAAGTTGAGACATATTATCTATCCACCTCCTCATCCATGGAACCCTCAGATCGATAGGCTCGAGTGTAATATAATGAGTCTGAAGTAATGGAACCCACTCTAGTGCAAAGGAAATTAAGATCACACCATATCCAAAGTTCTTTATTTTTCCATTTTTTTACCTTAGACAGTTGTTCTTTGATATTGACCAAAACTCGCTCACTCCAGTTGAAGAGTGTTGGCTCTAGACACCCCAACCCATATTGCATGTATGATCTGCTTGCTACATGTAACATTGAGTTTCCTGCCAATATTGAGATAATGAATAGGATTGTTCTCAAAGGTGACTAGGTCACATCTTTTATATTGATCTTTCCATCTTTTGTTGGTTGGGCTTGATGTCTGTAATAAGTGCCAATATAATATTTCAATGTCTCCCCACCACTTCTCCAACCTAGGAGAGATATGGGGGCTCCTCTCATGGATAGACTTGTAATTTTTTAGATATATTGTACCTTTATCTCAAGCATATGTTCCCCAAACCTGAACTGATATTCCTGAACATCCCATGATTGAATAAGGTATTTCAAGAATTCCACCTGTTTCCTCATACCAAGAAGCTAGAATAATTTTAGTAATCCATATTTCCTTAATGCTTGGATGGTAGCAAGATCATTTGTTACATTCAAATCATATTCCTCATGTTGTGTTTCTCTCCACACGAAAGCCATTTTATGCTGATGAACCCATGAAGCATCAAAAAGAGATTCATTAGGATATTTTTCATGCAAAAAACTTGACAAATTTTGAGGAAAAATAACTGAACAAACTTTAGATTTGCACAGAAGGCACCTAGAAGAGCAAACCAGAGTGTTTCACCCCTACATGCTGTGTATGACGGCTTAGGTGAAATACACGTTTTGGCCATCTAGGCCTGCGTTGGTCATAGGGAAAAATTTTGGAACCCTAGGGCCCTAAAAAACTCACAAAGTTTGCAAGAAATCATAAAATGGGACCACCTAAAGAAAGAGAAGGGTTTTAGCTCCTACCTAGAACCAATGGTACTCGAAATGATCCACTAGATTGGCCGCAATTAGCTGCAAAAGATTGGGGGAAAGAGTATTCAAAAATGTCACTATTGAAGATAATGTGAAATGGTAAAGATGAACAAAATTTTTTGAGTATATATGGTCATATTTTTCATTATTTTATTCATATTTGATGTTTTGACCTATTCATGATTCATTTTTACTATGAAATATGTATGTTTAGTCCTTTATGTGTTGTTCTGAGCAGGGCGACATCTCTTAACAGATTTTATTGTGATGTATACATGTTATTTTGATCGAAGAGTATATTCTTATCTCCTTTTTGGGCTCCTTAAACCTACGAAAAAGGAACCCCTTGGAGTCCTCTTTTATCTCTTTCCAGACTCCCAAAACATGAAAATATTTTTGAGTACTTGTCTTTTAGAAATCATAAAATTAAATGAAAAGGCATCTACTCAGTATAAGTTTAACCCTTTTCCAAAATGAGATAGACGAACTACAAAAAAGGAATACCTTAGTCGAACATGGCTAAGAGGTTATCTTTGGTATTGTTTTCTGCCTTTTCAAACCTAAGGGACTACTTATGAAAAGGAACCTCTCGAGTTTTCTTTTTCACCTCTTTTTCAAACTATATAAACATGAAAAAGAAGTCAAGTTTTCACCCTTGTTGGACTTGTTAAAACATCAAACAACAACGGAATCGTCAATGATGATGGGACCAAACCACTTCTTCTTTGGGTTCATTAAATATTCTCAGAGGGATTCATCTGAAGGATGGACTTATAGATCAAGCATATGTTATCCTCCTCAATATTGTTAAAAAATAAAGAGGTACTAACTAGTATGGTTGGGGAAATTGAGAAAATAGGGTACTCCATTTGTTAATGGAAGTAAGTCACTCTTAAACATGACATTCTTCCACTTCATCTTTGTGGCTATCAGGTTGTATAATGTGTCTGTCTTTCGGTTCATCATAACTTCACAGAGTCTCCATTTCGGTTTTGAGTCAATGCTTCCAACTCCATTTCAGTGTCGTTGGTGTGTTGAAAATAATTCATTCAACTTAGAATTGTTGCAATACTTAGTAAGCCTTCATTCCATGTTTTCCTTTCCTGATCTAGTTCCATATCAACATTATTCTACCTCAATCATGTTACCCATTTTGTGTCATTGATGGGGGATACATCAAGGCCCTCTTGTGATGGGATTCTTCCTGTCGACATTAACACATAAACTAGGAAGTTGACTTAGAAACCATTTGGTACCTTGGTGCTTGAATACATCAACGAAAAGTGTCCTCGCTCTTGACGATAGGTTTACATCATTGAACTTTGACTAAAAAAATCTATGTGGTGTTCAACATCAACTCATTTACTCAAACCATACAGATTGTATCTTGAGTAGCTTGAGAGCCATTAACATCATTGGTGGTTTATCTCACATCTATTGATGGCTTACATCATTGATGGGTAACCAAATGGTGTCTATCATGCTCAACTTCAACTCATTGATTCATATGGTTAGACACATATGTTGGTTGGTCATGTGAATGAGGTAGAAGAATCCAAATCTAGTTTTCGCCAGTGGGGCTGTGATTTCAGGATTATACAAGATAACTATGTATGATGGCTATGATCACAATAAGAATAATCTAGTCATTGGTCCACCATCAGTCACCAATCAACATGTCTTTTGATCATTATACATGTAATTCTAGATTATGTGTTGATTATGGGTATGCCTCCCTCAATAAAAGGATTTCATGATGTAAATGTATTGTAACAGAAGACGATCTCACAGGTTTTTCTTGATCCCGACTTATCAGAAGGTAAAGCACTTCAGTCATCAGTGATAATATTTGACTTTGTGCTTTAGGGGGCACTCTCTTATAATCTATGTTCTCTCATCTAACCAATCAGCCTCTCAACTAGATCATTCACATCCTATTCCCCCTTTACATCATCATTGCACAAAGCCTCATGCATGACTCTTGCATTCCCCATAGTTTTTTTTTTCCCTAAACTACATCATTTGAGCCAATTTTAGGACCAACATTCCCTGGCCTCTTGTTAGACTATGTTCACCTATAGGTTCCTCCACGGTGGCATGCATTGATCACCTATAGGTTTCTCCACTGTGTCATGTGTTGATCACCTACAAGTTGCTCCACTATGGAATGCATTGATCACCTACAGGTTGGTTCTAGAAATTTGGGAAAGAGAGAGAGAATCCCAAAGCCTTAATTTATAGAAAATTCCAAGATATGTTGTAACCATTTACCTCAAATAAAACTTTCGAACCATATCCTATCCTACTTTGGAGTTTCCATCCCTTATCCTTATATCTCATCCCCCCATCAAGAGTGGATCTCAATCCTAATATTGGCAAAATGATAAGAACTCCCAACTTACCTCACTCCTCTATATATTTACAACCTTCCATATATAAGGGGTTGGCTCTTAGAGTGTGATTCTACCCCTATTTTGATGTTGTGAGAGTTATCCTTTCATGAATTTAGGGTGATTGGAGGTACACTTTGTGACAAAAGAAGGACAAGTTAGCAACTTGGAGGAGCTCTTCTACAAGATCGACAACTATTTATGGCTGTAACTCACTCCATTTATATCAATACAAATAGTTATTTGTTTTCCTCTATGTGATGTCGTTATTTCATGTATTTCAATACCATGTTGATCTGTTGAATAAAGTAGATAGATGATGCTAGATAGATCTCATAGTTTCTTGGCTCTTGTTGTCTGATCATTGTGAAAGTTCTAATTTTGGTAGTTGGAGCTAGGATTGTAGCATTCAATCCAAAGAAGGAGTGAAACATAGGATAGATTCCAAGTAGATTTCATCCCTTCATCTACTTACTTTAAGGAAAACATTGGGTCCTTTTCCTTTTTGTTATTCTAGGTTAGCCACCAAACCTAGGGGTGATACTTTTCTCCACAATTCTAAATCCCACATAACAGATGCTATGTTCTGTTGCAAAAATAACATTTGGATTTACACTTCTTGCGTCTTGAATTTGATTTGGAATAACTTCTTTCTTTTTCTCTTCTCTCTTTGGACCGATGTTTGGCTACCATAGCTTCTGGCATGGAAGTTTCAATGCTAGACTTCCTCCATACTTATTTAGATAATAGACCTCCCACAATAGAATCAAATTCTAAAGATTTGGTTAGCTCAAAATGATAGAAGTCACAAGGTGATCTGAAGACTCACAAAAGGAGCAAAACAATGTAGTGGCTTTATCTTCTTCTTCAATTTTGACCTCAATATCAGGCAACTGGTAAATAAGTGTATTAAATACATTTAAGTGTTCTACTATTTTAGTTCTCTCCTTCATATGAATGCTATACAACATCCTCTTCAAATATATTATTTTTGTTTAAAGATTTGGTCATGTAAAAAGTTTACAATTTACCCCACAAACCTATTGTTGACCTGTCTTCAACAATGTTGAAGAGAACTTCATCTTTCAGGCACAACTTGATGGTACTGAGAGCTCAAGCATCCAATTCATCCCATTCCAAATCTGTGATGCCAACAAGTTTCTTTCTAACCCCATCTAATTCATTGTGCAACCATTGTTGCACCAAAAAATCTCATACCTTTAGTTTCCACATTGCAATTTTTTTTTACTGGTGAACTTCTCCACCTCAAAATTGGCATTAGTAATTCTTGCCTTTTTCTTCCTACATCGACTCTTTCAAATTTATTTTAATCTTTAAAAGAAAAAATTTAGTGGTTTATTTCAAGGTTCCTTCACTTATGGTTTTCCTCCCTTTTTAATTTTTTTTTTTTTGAAATTTTTGCCATTTAGGTTTTCCACTTCGATTTCTAATTTTACATGAAAGACATGTTTCCCTTTTTTCCAAATAAATTTCCAAAATACTCAAATAAATCTATATTATTTTCTTCAAACAAAACCTTGCTTTTCGCTTTTTATTCACAAAAAAAATAAAAAAATAAAAAATAAAAATAAATAAAAATAAAAATAAAAATATTTCCACTTATCCTTCCAAATCCCCTATTTATTTTGAAGAATTCAATAAAGAATTCCAAAACAAAAAATATTTCCACTTTAAAAATTCTCAAAGAAATTATGAGACATTTAATGTGCGTGGATCCATGAGTTTATTGTGGCAACGTTTTATGCGTGGTTCCTACAGAGCACCAGTATTGGAGCAATAATGCTGTAACTCCTGGGCTACCTTCTTTACTCTTATGAACCTGGTAGTTCATAACAAACTTGGAAGCGACGGTGCTGTATGCACAAATACTAGTTCTTACTGCAGGTTGTCACTTGGTCAGCTGGCACAAGATCACTATGAGCTCAAACCAACTTCTATGGATTCCAGAAGAATCTCTATATGTGATGAAAGGAGAGAAAGACTACTCTACAGATACTACTCTAACTGCAGAAAGGAGAAAGGCTTAAATGTAAAGCAAACCAAGTAAATCCTACTTAACCAACTAATCCTACTTTTGCAGAAAGCACTATGAAAACCATGAGAAGAATGCCATCTATTTATTCAAAGAAGTAAATAACATCTAACTAAGCTATTTCTAGAAGTAAATGAGCAAAAAACATCTTTTTGGGTTTTTATGTATTTTTATGTGAATTTGACATGTATGTGATTTATTGTTTGTGAATGTGGCAACGAATAGTTGGTGTTAGAAGGCGATTTTGGGGCTTGAGAGGATGTAGGATGGTGTGGTTGGGTCCTAGGAGGTCTCAGGTGGTCTTCTAGAGGCTTTTCCCACACTCGGCCTTCAAAAGAAATCCTACAGGAAAATCTACAGGAGGACACAAGAAATCTACAGGAGGAAAAACAATGTTCTACAGGAGGCCTACAGGAGGAGGCCAAGAGCAGTTTTGGCTATTTTGAGGATGTGAGAGTGGGTGAAAAAGGCAATTGAAGGCTGGAATGAGGTTTTAGGGCACCTAGGATCTACCAAGAATCATTAGGAGAGAGAAAGATGATTGGATTTGCTCAAGGAAAGAGGAAGGAATTCTATGGAAAATGCAGGAAACTAAGGCAGAATTGATGGGAGACTTGGGTGACTTGTAGGGCATGGATCAAATGGAGGATGGGATGGATGATAAGCTGATATGCTATTAGAAGATATCTATTACATATACAACTGATAGTCAACCAATGAGATGAAGCAAGCGATGAAACAAGTGCATCTAGAAAAACAGAGTTTTGCATCAAACTAATCTAAACTGTGATCTATGAAAGGAAATGTTGATAACTGCTGAAAGAAAGGAAAGAATGGAAGAAGAATATGGAAAATAAATAAGTGAACTTGATGAAAAAGTTCCGAAGCAAAGCAAACTAGGCTATTAACCAACTAAAAAGCTGTAAACACTGGAAGTCTTGTGAACGAGGAAAATCTGTGTTTTTGGGGCAGCAAGAGGGTCTTTGCCTCAAATCATGGTCCCAAAGGGAGGAAGAGAGGCCAAGGCACTGTTGCTAGCATTTTGAATCTTTTATTTACCATTACTTATCCTGCTATAGAAAGCACAAATGGAAGCAAACTACTGAATCAACAAAAGCAACCTATCCTTAACCATGAAAGAAATACATCTAGCAGAAATTTGATCTACAACTGAAATAAAACATACAAATACAAGTAAAGAGGAGCTTGGCTACTTGGATTGGGCCCTAACCCAATAGCTTCAGCCCTTTGAGATATCTCAGTGCTAACTCAAAAAGGATTCCATCTTTATTTCCAAAATAATAAGAAGATTATATGAACTTGTCAAAATAGTAAACTCGAAGTTGAGTAGAGTTTACATAAGCAAAAGTACAACAAAACTCTGACAAAAATCTGATAGTAGTGAGGCCCTAGGCCTCTCTACTTATACAAATGAAGTTACCAACAACTTAAAATCAGGGAGGCTTGGCTCCCAAAACGCGAGATTCTCATCAGTCATCCTCCACTTGCTCGGCTGCCTGCTAATGCATGACTTGGCTACTTGTACTCCAATCTGAATGAATGGGAATTCGAAGTGAGGAGTAATAAACGAGGGGGAATCCCTCCTATAAGTCATATCCTTTGTCCACTTCAAGTTATTGCTGCTATTTGTCCACTGGATCCTTGACTTTAACCACAAAATTCATCAATAATCTGCACTAAACACATATTAGACCACATGGCATCATAACTAACTCAACTCACTCTATAAGCATAAATATAATTAGAAAATCATACAATAAGCTAAGAGAATGGTTGATTTTACTAGGTTAGGAGGTAAAACGAGCCCATATAATTACCCATTTATGAGGCTCATCATCACCCCCCTACTGAAAGTGTTGCTCATCCTCTGAGCAACTTAGTCCATCTCCTCATCGTTTATGGCCCTAGTGGCCTCCCTAGCATCTCATGATTCTGATGTGGTCTCCTCTTCCTTGTCATAGAATCCTGCCTTCTTGTCTATTTCTTCCCACTGCTCCTGCTCTTCTTCTTCTCTTCTTCCTTTCGGCATGCCTAGAAACAGTGGGGGACTCAATTTGATGCCAATCCAATTGACCTTCAGCCTCTGCATGGAGCACTTATACATTGGCACTCTCCTTAATGTCTCCTTCATCCTTATTGGGGAATGATATTCCCTGATCTGCAGACTGTGTGGTAAGGTGTTCCATCTCCTCATACATGCATGTACACAGTCAACCCCAAGTAACCTTTCAATATCCTCAAAATGTAGAATGGCTTGTCCTTGATCACTTATATATTTAAGGGCAATCTGAGGATTATGGGCAAGTGGTTATGTGTGCTGATGAGTGCCATGGGGTCTGAGGGCTCAAATCTGATAATTAATGGCTCATTCTGATCCTTTATCATCAACCTTCTTATTTTTTATTCCCTTAACTCTTCATGATTCATCCATGAGGCCATGGCCATTAGTTACAGGTCCCCTAGCCTGGCATTGGGGTCCCACACATTCATGTTTGTGAGGGCCATGTTATGCAGGTAGAATTCTATCATCTTTGCCTTATCTTCTAATGTGCTTTGGTCACATAGGTCCATAAACTGCCTGTAATCTTGGAAAGGCATTATGCCTCTCTGTGCCAAAGTCTTTATCTGAAATTGCAACCATTGGTCCTTGAGATACAAGCAATGCCTCCATGGACCAGCTGACAATGCATGCTAGTTGGGTCTCTTTCTCTTGCAGCTGTCTTCTTAGCAATTCATTTTCAATTTCAAGGTGGCTTATTGTGATTGCGTCTCTATGTCTGACAACACTTAACTCTCTACACATTTCTCTGAGTTTGTTCTCTGTATGGCCAATATCCTCAACCCCTTTGGATTTGTCTATTTGCATCCACCCATGGGTTCTTATTCTTTCTTTCTCTAATTCAAAGAATAGTGGAATTATTCTTCCCCACTCAAGAATATTGTAGTAGGAGCCAAGACTGGGCTAGGGATCAAGTTCTTGTAGGCTTTGTTTCTTCCTCCTTTCCATGTGGTTGTCCTTCTACCCTTTTCTCAAGCTTTTGGGTCTCCTGTAGTTTTGACAGGGTCTCCAGTAGAATTATCTGTGCCTCTTGTAGGATTGTTTTTGGGTCTTGTATTTCTACCTTTTCTTTCCATGTGGGGGATCTAGGAATCCCCCTTTCATATGTGATAGGTGCCTTGGAAGGGGATTCTTTTCCTTGGGCAGAGGGTGAATCTTCAATAATAATTGGCACTTTTGAAGAAGGCTGGGGTTTCTCTGTTTTGATTCTTGTGCTCTTCCTAGCCCTAAAATACATTGACGTCTACCTCTTCCTCTTCTGTTTTGGCTTAATTGGTGTGCTGAGGGTAGTGAGAGCAGTTGTTGCCTCTCTTTCTAGAGTCTCAGGGGACACCTTTGTCTTTTCTGCCTATTTTTCTATCTCTATTTGCTCTGTTTCCTCCTGCTTTTTTTCTTCAACTTTCTCCTCCTATATCTTGGTTTCTTCCTTCTTCCTTCTTGTTCTTCTAACTCATCAGTTTCTTCACCTTCTCCCCCTTGCTGCTCTTCCTCCTCACTTCCAGTAGGGCTGATATCATAAGTCAGGGTCTTTATGTCATCTTCAGCTATCATGTTTCAGAAGATTTCCCATGCTATAGGGAGTGTAAATGTATGGAGGGCTTCTTCCACTAAAATTTGGATTAACCCATGGTGAGCTAGCTGCTCTGGATTTCTTGCTTTTACTTTAGTACTGGAGTCAATGAGGGATTGCAGGAGGAAGTAGGGGATGTTGAGCTTCTGAGGGGCTGGAGTGTCCATGCCATACCTTAATTCACGAAGGATTCTAAAGTGGTAACCATAGACAATGATGTACCTCCCCTCATAGGAAATATACTTGATTATTTGGTAGATAACCTCATCCCAAGGATATGCTATGCTAGCCCTTCTTATGCCATTTTTATCTTCTACAGGGGTTTCATAGTTTTGGAAGAAGTTTTTCTTAGCAGCTTGGCCAATTGGTTTCTCATCCTTACTTCCACTTACTAACATTTCTATCTTCTATTGTCTCTTTTTCTTTCTGAAGGAAGCTAATATTATATGTAAATAGAGTACAACATTAATAATATACATAGACCATAACGACAAGAAAACCAAAAACAAAAACAAATCAACCTTTCAAATCTAACCTATTGTGATATATTCTTGATTGGTATTAAGATTTTTCATTCTTTATGAGATAATGTTATTGTGACTGCGCTTTGAAATATTTATTCCATAATTTTTAAGGAAGAAACTTACAGATATTTTATTATATTAAAGGATTGTAAAGGGTTACAACAATTGGAAATAATTGGCTTTCAAGCCCCTAAGGGTTGTGCCTTGGATAATTATTAGATTTATAGAAAAATAATTATTGACTAAGTAGTTCCCCATATAATCTCTTATATATATAAAATGTGCAAAAGCATTGAAAAGTGTTAAATGAGTTTTGTTACTATGATTAAATTTACAATGCATAATTTCTGCATGAGCAGGGGGTCAATACATATACATGTATAAATTTTGGCTCGAGAAGTTAATGATAATTTTGTTTCTTCATAGTTAATTACATAATATTTTGTCGTGAAAAAGCCGTGATATAAATATTATTAAAATATATCCAATTTTGCACATCCTTTATGTGGGATATTTCTTTCCTTTGCAACAAATCATTATATGAGATATTTAGTTCATTTGAAATAAAATAGATGATGAATTTTGATCTGTACCGGATAGGGTTGTTTATTAGATAACAAAGTTTACTTATTCTATGTGGGAATGTTTATTGTGTATTAATGTTGGGAGATCTGTACCGTATAGGGTTGTTTATTAGATAACAAAGTTTACTTATTCTATGTGGGAATGTTTAGTGTGTAATAATGTTGGGATGATTAGTGTGTAATAGTGATAAGAAAAAATCATTTATGGTATATATTTCCTCTATGTTGTATTGTCTACACAGCTATTGGGAGTTATAAATACAACAATTAAAAAGGAAATGAGAAATAGCCAAATTTGAATTTCTGACCTACTTAGCTGTAGTTTAAGAAAATTATTTAGAAAATCAACCAAATTCATTCAAGGAATTAGGGTCAACTTGTCCTTACTTCTAGGAATATTCTATACCTAGCGTGATTGCATCTCCATCCAATATCTCAAATAAACCTATACTTTCAGTAATAGAGTTTCAGGGAGCATTGTAACATTATATTTCTATTCAATAACTTCAACAATTACTAAATCATAATATTGTCGTGCACTTCAAGTTATAAATTGAACTACCTAGGCTTAATTTATGTATGATTTCGAAACAAATATCTATTATTATCTTATGGCCTCAATGCAACCATGACTTGACTTACAAGTAGCCAAGGCAACATCCTATCATGCCCAAGTGGGCCCTACCCAATTTAGGATTACACTGCAAAATTCCTAAGAATTTCAAAGGCTTCATCATATGTAATTCATGGGATTTAATACCACGAGCCACAGAAACCATGTTCCCAAAGCCACCACTATGGATCTAACAACTTTGACTCTTTCACAAGTCAAATTTACCCTAACATTGCCCCTTTAAACTTAACCAAGTGAATCCACATGCTTTCCTCCCCTATCACCTATGTCTACTCCAATACTTTATAGCCATATGCCCATATACATGTAATTTACAAATTTCATCTCAAATATAATTTTTTCTTTTATTGTTATTTCTATGTCACCATTCTATCACATTTTCACACTTGCTCACACCAAGTGCTCTTGTCAATAGATTTTGATCTTATGGTTGTATCTCACCTTATTTGACCTTTGTTATCTCTTAGGAAATATTCATCTTTGTAGGTCAAATCGCACTTGGGATTATCTATGTGAGCTTCAGCCTCAACATATAATGTGAAAAAAAATTGCAACCATCGCCTCCTTATATAGGCCATGATTCCTTGGCTCTAATACCATTACTAGAGAGAAATATAATATGAGAGAAAATAATCACAACAACAACAACACGTTATTTTTATCATGCAAGACAAAAATTAGGATAAACCACCTAATAGAGCATTAGTGTTATGAAACCAACTCACAAAATTATAGAAAAGATAGTTCAACGCCTTAGAATTTAGCCTCTTCGATGGGGAAACCTCCTTTACATTACACAAATGAACAATTCTTGGATGATTCAAATGACAAAACCTCCTTTCTATATATAGGAGGCTAAGGATTCACAATATAACCAAGCCGACCTAACAATAATAATATAAAGGCATAAAAATACAATAGAGGGAATCTATGGGGCACAATAATAACAATATGGGGACAATAGGGGCACAAAAATAACAATAAGAGATACAACAAAAATAGTAATGGGGGAATCACTAGTATTATAGGGACCTAAGATGCCCCTCTCCTTCAAAAAAGTGTTGTCCTCAACACTTGAGTAGTTCTGGATGCTTCTGTATAAAATTCTCATCCTCCCATGTGGAATCTTCAACAGCTAAGTTCTTCCACTTGATGAGATACTAATTGATCGATTTTGTAGCTGTCGAGTTCTTGTTTCTTTGAATTCTTCAAGTTCCAATATGATTTTTCCTTTCTCATCAAGTTATAGAAATATTGTTTCAACTGGAAGCTTGTCACCTATAACCTTCTTTATGCATGAAACATGGAAAACTGGGTGCACTCAGGAAGCTGCAGGAAGCTCCAATTTGTATGCCATAGTACCTATCTTTTGCAAAACCTTGTATGGACCATAATACTTTGGTGATAATTTATTATCCTTCTTAGCTTGCTTGAGGGACATTTTTTTATATGGTTGTAGCCATAGGAATACTCAATCACCTACATCAAAACTTCTTTCGCTGCGATGTTGATATGCCTGCTGTTTTATTCTATTCTGTTCGAGGGTGAGGTTATCCTTTAAGAGTTGAAGAAATTGTTGTTGATGCTTGATGTGATCTTCCATTGCTTGAACCTTAGAATTTTCTCTTAAATATGATGTGATGGATGGTGGATGATATCCATAAAGTGCCATAAATGGGGTCATTTTTGTTGCAGTATCGAAGGAAGTGTTATACCACCATTCAGCCAAAGGAAACAATTTGACCCATTGTGTCTATTTATCAAATACAAAGAAACGAGGATATCCTTCCAAACATTTATTTACTATCTCAGTTTTCCCATCAGATTGAGGATGATAAGATGGGCTGTGAGCTAACTGAGTACCAAGACAAGAAAATAATTATGTCCAAAAATTTCCAGAGAAAATGGGATCTCTGTCACTTACAATAATCTTTGGGTTTCCATGTAGCTTTTGAATTGTTTCCATAAATGCAGTAGAAACTATACTCGCTTTAAATGGATGAGATAATGCACAAAAGTGTGCATACTTTGTAAGTCTGTCAAATACCACCATGATAACACTTTTTCCTTCGGATTTGGGTAAACCTATGATAAAATCCATTGAAACCTCCTCCCAACGTTGTCTTGGAATGGATAAAGGTTATAATACTCCTGGGGTCTTAATTGTTTCAACTTATTTTGTTGGCAAACCAAAAATTTCTCCACAAAATTTTGAATATCTGATTTAAGGTCATCCCAAAAAAAATCCTTCTTAACCCTGTGTAGGTTTTTAGAAATCTTGAGTGCCCTCCTAAGGGAGAGGTGTTTAATTCCCTAAGAATCTTTTGTTTGAGTTGGGAATTCTTACATAGGTATTATCAATCCTTGTACCATAACAAATCATTTTTCTAGCTAAATGTTTTAGATGTAATGGGACTTGTTGTGTATTTTGAATGATTGCCCACACCTCCTTGTCATTCTTCCATTCATCCCTTGCTTCGTTTATCCAATCTGGTTGGATAATAGAAATGGCGCAAAGAAACGCTTCCACATCCTCATCCTTTCTTGAGAGTGCATTTGCCACAACATTTTGCTTCCCTTTTTTGTAGATGATTTCAAAGTCATAACCCAACATCTTTGTGATCCATTTTTTCTGCTCTTCTGAAGATAATATTTGTTCTAAAAACTATTTAAGACTATCATGATCTGTTTTTACCTTGAAGTGTCTTCCCATTAGGTAGGGTCACCATTTCTTAACTGCATGTAGTATTGCTAACATTTCCTTCTCATAAATAGCTTTGTGTAAATACTTTCCTTTGATTGGATGACTTTTGAAAGCAATGGGTATTTCTTCTTGCATTAAAACAACATTAATTCCATTTCCTGAGGCATCACATTCGACAATAAAGACTTTTCTGAAGTACGGTGTAACTAAGACTGGTGCTTGGCACATTTCCTCTTCAAGATGTTCAAAGCCCTTCGTTGCTTTTGGAGTCCATGAAAGTGCATCTTTCTTCAATAATGTTGTTAGAGGTGCTACTATTCTCCCATAATTCTTAACAAACTTGCGATAATACCCTGTCAACCCGAGAAATCCTCGAGATGCTTTATGGATGTGGGGATTTTCCATTCCTTAATGGTTTTAATTTTGCTAGGGTCTATCTTAACACCTTCATGAGATACAATATGACCCAGATATTCCACCTCTTGTACTCCAAAGAAACATTTGGAGATTTTTGCATATAATTGTTTCTCCTCCAATAGTTTGGGCACCATGTCAACATGTTGGACATGACCCTTCCAAGACTTGCTGTAGATTAGTATATCATCAAAAAATGCTAACACAAATTTTCTAAGGAAGGGTTTGAAAATGGAATTCATTAAGCTTGAAATGTAGAAGGTGCATTAGTAAGGCCAAAAGACATGGCCAAAAATTCACAATGACCCTCATGCGTTCTAAATGATGTTTGTGGAATGTCTTCAGTCTTCATTCTGATTTGATGATATCCTAAACGAAGATCCAACTTGGTGAAGTAAATTTATCCATGCAGTTCATCCAATAATTCATCAATGACAGGAATGGGAAATTTATCTTCACTAGTGAGCTTGTTGAGCTCCCTATAATCTGGACACATGTGCCATGATCCATCATTCTTGTGAACTAACACTACTGGAGTAGAGAAATAACTTTGACCAGGTTGAATTATACCAACCTCTAGAATTTATGCAACCATACATTCAGTTTCACTCTTTTGGACATAGGGATATATGTAATTCTTGATGTTTGGACGAACACTTCCTGGAATCAAACTAATAGCATGATCATGATCACGAATAGGTGGGAGGCCTTTGGGAATCTCAAATACCTTGGAATGATTGTCCAAGACTTTTTGGAGATCTGGAGAAATGGATTATTTCGATGTGGGAACCTCTAGTGAACATAATTGTGCAATTATTCCTTATTGTTCTTTCTTTAGAAGCTTTGTCATTTCGTTAGAGCTGATTATCTTTCCTGGTTTCCCTGTGATACACCTTATTTCAACTTCCTTTCCTTCTGAAAATACTTTCATGAAAATTTCTTGAAAATTAAAAGCTATTGTACCCAAGGATTGTAGCCATTGGACTCGTAATACAACATGAGCACCACCCATTGGAATGGAAAGCATTGGGCTATTCAATACATATTCTCCCATGGATAGCTTTATATTATGGCACTTTCCTGAGCAATTTATGGTTCCTCCACTTGCAACCATCACTTGACACTTTGGTGCTAGATATAGGAAGCAATTCAATTCCTTGGCTATCTTACAATGAATAAAATTATGGGTACTTCCCGAATGAATCAGCACTATTACCTTTTTCTTCTTGATATGTCCTTCTATCTTGATAGTTTGAGTGGTAATTCCAGCCAATGCATTACAAGATATGGTCGGATTCATTTCTTATTTTTCTAGGGTTTATTCCTGGTCTATATCCTCTTCTTTCCACGTTTCCTATTCCTTTTCTTCCTCCTCTTCACAATCTATGTAAAATAATTTATTCTCGGCACACTTATGACTTTTAGTGTATTTGCTATCACAACTATAACAAATCCCTTTTCGCTCTTTTTTCTTCCAATTGTTGTGGTGTCCACCTTGTAGTTTGTGGATGGCTAGGGGCAGTAACACTTCCATCTTTATGATTGTGAGTGGTAGGCTACCTTGTTGCCATAATTTTTCTTTCCATTTTCCTTGCCAACCTAAATGCTTTCTCCAATGAATCTGGTTCCCAAAGGAAAATCTCATGTTGGATGTTATATTTTAAAGTCCCTATGAACACATCAATCCTATGCTCCTTTGGAATATATTTTACCCTTATATTCAATTTTTGGAAGTCCTCAATGTGCTCCATCATTGAACCCTTTTGTTTGATATTTATCAATTGGCTAAAAAAAATGTTTATTTTTGTATCCTCATAATGTGTTGTCATTTCATCCGTAAAAATAGCCCAAGTGACAATTTGTTTATGAGAGCAAAATCATTGATACCATACAAACTGATTTGGTTCCAAATACAAAGTTACAATGCTTACCTTTTGTGTGTTTTGCACAGTATGGAGATCAAAAAATTAATGCATCTGTAGTATCCATGTTCCGGCATCCTTGCCGTCAAACTTCCTCATATAGATCTTTTGAACATGGTGGTTCTTCGATCCAACATTAGAGTCTATGAAATCATGATTAACATTTATTTTGTTTTCATCATGAGTTTCCTTTACCACCCTTTTGCCATTAATAAGCATATCTTGTAGAAAAGTTGTCAAATCCATCTTCAAATTTGTCTGCAAATCTTCCATGCCTTTCTTTAAATCATCCATATTATCTTCCATGTCGTCCATCTTAGCTTCCACGTCATCCATATTAGCTTCCACGTCATTCATCTTAGCTTCTACGCCTTTTTTTAAACCATCCATCTTAGCTTCCACGCCTTTTTTTAAACCATCCATCTTAGCTTCTACGTCTTTCTTTAAACCATCCATCTTATTTTCTGTTACTTTTTGTGTGAGTGAAATTTGTTGCACTTGGTCTTGTAATTTTGATATATCATGTCGCATTTCTTCCTTTTCTTCATGAGTCATGCTAGAGCTTTCAGGTTACTTACTAGGAGTTTCCATTTTATTTCTTCGGGGCATCAATTACCATAATAATGCTTCACTATGCCCTTTTAATTCCTTCAAACTAATTTTTGAAACCAAGCTTATGCAAAAACTTTAAAAAAGCTACACATCTTTTTTCACATTGTAGGAGCTCAATATTTTTGTAGGAGCTCGATATTGAATCTGATGTATCTTGTAATTTTGGATCTCCCAGGCCTGAAATTGCTTCCTACGATTATCCTCTGAGTAATATTTCTAACCCCGCAAGTTTGATCAAGATTGGATTCTCCAATGAAGAGTTATGCGAAATCTCCCACGATGACCTGAGTATAGTCTGGTTTAGTAGAGTGAACGTGTACAACATGTCGCGGGTCACTGTTTCAACCTTAGGTTCCGAAAATGATACCCAAACAAACTACAATCCGTCTTATTTCTGTAACTTCTTACGAAAATTTAATCTGATGTTCAAAGTGAAAGTTATGACAATTTTCCCAAGGTGAACTATTTGGAATGTAATTCAGGAGTTTGCAAAAACCCTAAATTCATCATATTATATCTCTGTGAATATAGCGAGACAGGATCTGAAATTTGGAGCCAAGGTTTAGACCGATTTCTTCTCAAATGGGTTTTCTTCTAGCTTATGTAACTTCGTAGTGAAAGAGTTATAGTGAACATTCCACGATAACCTGTTCTCGATGAAATTTTGAAGCTTGCAAAAACCTTACATTCCTCAAATCATATCTCTGAAAATATAGTGAGACAAAATTTGAAATTTGGACCGGAGGTTCAGCTAGCGTTAGTCTCAAATGGTTTTTTTTTTTAGCTTTTGAAACATCACAGAAAAATTTATAGTGAAAATTCCACGATGACCTGTTTGGAGCAATGAAACCCTAGAATCCAAAGTTCTGATACCAAATGTTATGAAACCATCTCACAAAAAGATATAAAAGATAGATCAATGCCTTAGAATTCACCCTCTTCGAGGGGGAAACCTCCTTTAAATTACACAAATGAACAATTCTTGGATGATTCAAATGACAAAACATCCTTTCTATATATAGGAGTCTAAGGGGTGACAATATAACCAAACTGACCTAACAATAATAATATAAAGACACAAAAATAAAAATAGAAGGATTCTATGCGGCACAATAATAACAATATGGGGACAATAGGGGCACAACAATACCAATAAGGGATACAATGACAATAATAATGGGGGAATCACTAGCATTATAGGGACCTAACAATTAGTGGCCGAAAGGAAAATTATAATGCAGTCTTCACACCTTTAAATAACTAAATTACATCATAATAGCATGGGAAAAACCATGGGCTATTAAAACCTGAAGCCCAGAAACCATCAATGGTAAATTTGACTCTATGTCAGAGCTAATTTTACCCAAACTGCACTAACAATGCCCTCTTTACACTTGACTTGGGAAGATTAACCTAGTTCCAATATTATTTTTGAAGTCCCTATAAAAATGTACCATCCATCAAAATACATGGGTAACCAATTGTTGTATCTGCCACTTTTGTATGATACTTTTTTCTTATGTAGTTCATCAATTATCTCACATCCTGAGATATCATATTTTCTTCATCAAGCTAGCATATAAGTACATCTTCCACCCTCTATAACACCCCTACATTAACTATGATCTCTATAAAAAAATTTCTGTATTGAGCATCTTCTCCTAATGTGCTTGCATGGAAACTCTATGTGGTTAATATAATAAAATTATTACAAGTAAAAATTCATTATTTTTCCAATAATGATATAGAAAGGTACGAATGTGTGTTTAATGTTCATTATGCATTAATGGTTAATCAACACAAAAATAGGAGTAATCATGTATTAATACTAAATTAAGGAACTATGTTTTAAATTAATAAAAAAATCAATTAGTCATAATGTGAAGTAATTAAATATGGATTAGGAAATTTATTTAAGCATGAATAATTAACTTATAATGTTAACTCATTAATTAATTGAATTTATATGTTATGAACATATGAATAATAAAGCATTTAAGTGACTTCTAAAATCTTGAGGAGGAGGAACATAGGTCAAGGATCTGGGAAGGGTGGCCATAAATGCATGGAAGTTCCATTTGATCATGTTCTTGAAATGATAATGTGCTAAGGAGGGGGTAGGGGCAAGAGTTCCCTCATGGTCACACTCGTGGGTAGCCCCAAATTAGTTTAAAAACGCTCGAGATGATTAAAACAAAAAAATGGTTGTTTTGGAAATAAATCCTAGAAGAATTACTTGTGGATTGATAGTACATAGAAAGTTCTACCACTAGTTTCCTTGCTTGGATATTCCCAAGCCTAAGTGGGAACATGTTTTATTGAACATACATGTGCTTGTTGGGACTGATAAACATGGGTGATTTCTAAGGCTAATAAACCATCATGTTTGTTGTTGGATGAGAAACCACCTACATAATGGGTCATTGGTTCTTGTTGGGACTGATAAAACATGGGTGCCTGTTACAGCTCATAAACCACCATGCTTATCTCTAGATGATTAAACACCTACAAGTAACTGAATTATTACAATTCATTTGGTGAAGTTTTTTCGGATAATTCAAGCTCTCATACTCTAGGCCTGGCACCGGGGCAGTAAGTTACAAGGGACTCTTGTGACTACCTACAGTTGGGTAGTTAATATGATGCCTCTTCTCCCATCACCACTAGGAAATCAATTTTACCAGACAATCAATCTGGGCCTTGCATGTGAATTTCAAATGTTAAATTATAGTAAAACTATGTATATAAAATAGTATTTCAAACTTAGCTTAGACTATGTTCTTTCAATTGTGAATTTTGTATGATTTTAAACGATTGTGGTGTTTTGAGCTCAACCTAGTTGTGTTTCCTCTAGTTTTAGAATTTGTATGATTTAAACCTACACGGTTGTAGTGAATATGACTCTTTATTTGTTCAATGGTCATATATAATAAGTCGATGTTCACTTATACTTTCCACTATGTAAATTAATTTGTAATTCTTGTGTGTATAAGCTTAAAATGACCCAAGTCAGCACAATTGTAGTGAATATGGATTTGTATTTGTTCAACGATCATATATAATAAGTTAACATCCCCTTACACTTTTATTTGTGTAAATTAATTTGTAATTCTTGTTTGTATAAGATCAAAATAAGTTACACTTTCAACTATATAAATTATTTGTAATTTAGCACGATATTATATGGTGACATGTGTGTGTATATATATGTGTGTGTATAGACCCGTGTAAGTTAATAAAATCATCCTTACTTGCTCTAGCTATGTGGTATATGAGTTAAAACTGAATTGAGCTTCATCATTCAATTATGCAATATGTATAACATATTGCTATAGCCACAACAAATTTAGCCCCATTCATACTTTTGTTATTCATGAAATATATATACATACATAGTAAAATCAGTACGAACATTTTCATACTATACATAATACAACTGACAATGTCATAATACAGTTGACCATATGGCTTTGAGGGTTAGCTCAAATGGTCAAATGCCTGTTTTTAAAGCACCTTTGTTATTAAGAGTTCATGGGTTCAATTTTCTTGACACCACCAGGTTTCGGATCCGTGATTAAACCAACATGAAGTGATCCCTTTTGGAAAATATTCCTGTTAAAAATATTATGTAAATATAGCAGTCACGTATCTTTAGGTTTGTAAACAACATATTACAAAAAATCAATCGGTTATGCCTCTTGTTAAATTTATTTAACAAAAATAAAACACTCGTCGAGGCTTCTCATGCATTTATTTAAGAACCGACGTGTTCTCCGCATTAAAACTATGTTAACATATATGTCAAACCAAGTTAACATATATAAGCTAAAATTGTTATTTATATATATATATAAATATAAATATATAAACACAACCGACGAACCTTGTTAATGTCCATTGATGAAAACGTGATAAAGTATGTATTAGCAACCATGTTTATTCATGTCATGATATAGGAATAATTGGTACATTGATGTGTTGTATATATACTTTTTGTTGCATAAGTATGTTCAACACGTGATTTTTGATATTACTATATACCTTGTGATATCGATGTAATCGACCCAAGCCATTTATTTAAAACAGTGAGTTGAGAATCACCACAATTTTATGTAATTTTATGGATTAGGACTATGTTTAACTCATTGTGCCACTGGGCCTCCACTCTCAGACCTCCGATGGGAAAGAGGGTGGGCCCCTCCTATACTACATCTTGCCTTATGCCATCTAACAAACTGGGGTTATGTTAAATCCATTGTGTCATCGACATTCCACCCCCAAACCCGACATGGGCAGGGGTAGGCAACTTAACCATTTATCCATTTATATGAGTAGTTTAATGAGGGTACAATTTCGCTCGGAAAATAATGTAAATTTCGGTAATATTTTGATAAAAGGTGGTTGAAATATTTAGAAATTTGGGTTACAACTATCAAGATTCAAGATTTTGGGTGCTTCAAAGGTACTTGATAACATTGAATCCATTTCCACTATCAAAAAAGTGATTCAAACACTTCAACAATTATATTTTCGGGAAAAATTATCACCCAATTCTAATAAAAAAATTGTTATCCAAAAGAAATTGTGACCTTAATAGACAATGCCCCACTATAAATATATATACACATTTACCAACACATACCCCGATAACGTTCATGGTAAATTGGTTATGTGAGCAACACGCTATAAATTATACCCGCATTTTATATATTTGGTGGGGCTTAGTAAGACAGGTATGTGTAGCCATGGGATCTTGACCCCCAATGGGTGATGTGGTGGATCCCAATATAATAATATAACATATTTGTAGTATGTCTGATGGTGAGGAGTATCAGTGGTAAAAATTCATATGAATACTCTTGGGACCCTAGATGGGGTAGAGGGGTGGGTCTCACACCCTAATAAATATTGTGCATTATGAAATTTGGTTGCCACGTACATAGTGTTTGATTTAGATGACGTGTGCAATATTTAAACAATTCTTTATAAACTTCGTTTCATGCAAAACATTGTTCTAAACAATTATTTACAAACCATGGTCCATACAAATATAATTATATAGTGTGGGTTATACATATAAACACATGGTATTAAATATTTTTTCCTCACACACATTGGTTTATGTATGAAGTAATTGTTTATGCATTGCTTATATGTATAAGCATATTTGCTTACGAGGTGTGGGTTAAGGGTATACAATTCATCTAAGATCCACATGGTATAATGATGCTAGTAGGATCAATTAAATTATTAACACTTTTCCTTTAAGAAATATTTCATTTTACTTATATTCCAATTTGGCTAAATATTTACGTTGTCTAAGTATCTCTCATCGAGGTGGACCTCATAAATGCATTAAAACTATTTCCAATTTTTTTAAAACTATTTCCAATTTTTTTTTAGATATTGGATTTTTTTTTGTAACTTTGTATATCACTAGTAATTGAGAAATTTAATTCTGAATTAAGACATTAATAACACCTAATAACCCATAAAATATACAAGTACTATGGTAGGTAGTGTTACAAAGTGGTAATAGAGACTAGGTTCAATACTTGGATTGATGAACCTTTAAAAATAAAGGTTCATGGATAAAATTAAATGTGTCAGAAAAAATTCACTCATGATTATTATTGATGAATACTCTGTTAGCATGTTGACATGTTATGTTAAATTTGACTAAAAACTACATGTGTGTAACAACACAAGGAAAGAAACATACATTTCAGCCAAAGAGTAAAATATGGCCAACAAGATGGTGCAATATATTACAAACAAATCCCCGTATGATCAAGAGGAGGGATCCATGGGCAAGAGGCTATATGTAAAGTCTCCTAACTATATGGACACCCTTAGGAGTTTGTACGATGAACTAATAAGTTGCAAGGAAGACAAGAATCATTAGGGTTCATGATATAAAAACAGAAAGGAACATGATGATCATGTAGATCTTGTTAGGCTTACAAAGACAAAAATAATATGAGCTTAGTTCCATCTACTTGGAAAAAAAAATCCATGCAAAGCCCCACTAAAATAGAGAGGCGTGGATTTGGAGTTAATGGAGTAGAAGATATTAAATAAAAAAGAAACAAGAAATATAGTGAATATAATTTGAGAGCTAAGACTCCATGCAACACCTTCGATAGAAGAGCATACAACCATGATCAACCATTAAGAATGAAAACTCAAAGATATTACTGACATGTAAGGAATGAAAATAATTGAATACCTAAGGAATTCAACAAAGAAAAATACCCCCACCTTCGATGGAGAGAATAAGAAAGTCATTCAGTGACCAGATTGAGTTTGATGAACCCGGAACATTTTAATATATTATCTATAAAACATGTTACTACTACCAACAATCCAAACAAAATATTGAGAACCAGATGGAATTGAGGAAGAAGGATTCGAGAAGCTTCAAAGGGAAAGGATAAAAACCCTTTGGGAAAACACAAATGTAAAAAGAGGGAAAATTCACACTCATGCCAAAGTTGAATTCCAATGGACACATCCTTGTGACAAAGAAGATCCATCCAAACCATTAAGAGAACAAGTTGAGGGGTACAAAAAAAATATAATATTGGAACTACGCAGGAAACTACCTATGAAGCAATTTCCCTTAACCACAGAATTAGAATGAAAAAAGGTTATACAACATGGAAGAGTGATGATAGTGAACTATATACCTCAAAATATGATTTGGATTTATGCTACATTGGACAGCCATCAAGAAGATCACTAAGCCTCAGTCACCGACATGGAAGGAAATATCATTAACAAATCTATTTCAAATTTAATTGATCCTCGATCTAAACTTAGTTATATTAGCCCTAAATTTGTAAAATATTACACCATGTGAAAGAAAGAGAATACCAAGTTGTGGATGGTTTAGTTGGATATTTGATCTAGGAAGAGATTAATGGAATTATTAGACTCATGCCACTTATAACTAGATAACAAGGCTACAACAATGAATCTCAACATACGTCCACTAGGTTGGTATGATATATTAATTGGCATGGACTGGTTAGTAAACCAGAGGAACAAGGAGGATTATTACAATAAGTCATTGGAATTCCTTGAAGGTGAGTGTGGAGGAAGGAAAATGTAAGGAAGGAAGAAACCTATTTTGGTTAGACATATTTCAAAACTGCAAGAAAATAGATGTAGTAAAAAAGTGTGTACTCTATTCATAATTCAGGTGAAAAGTGTAGTAGAAGACAGAGACAACAACAAAAAAAGATTGAGAAACACCCAATTTTACAATAGTACAATGATTTATTTCGAGATGAAAAACCAGGGTTACCAAATAAGAGAGATATCAATTTCTCTATCGAGCTAATTCCTGGTTCAGGGCCAATGTCTAAGACACCTTATCGCACGAGCACCCCCGAATTGATGGAATTGAAATTGCAGCTAAAGGAGTTATTAGATAAGGGGTATATCAGGCCCAATGTGTCACCTTGGGGAGAACTAGTTCTATTTGTGAAGAAGAAGGATGACACATTACGATTAATGCATTGATTTTTAGTAGTTGAACAAAGAAAAATAGAGAATAAATATCCATTACCAAGAATCGATGATTTGTTTGACCAAATAAGAGAAGATACTATGTTTTCAAAAATTGACTTAAGGTTTAGCTATAACCAAGTTAGGATCACAACTCAAGACATTCATAATATGATATTTAGAAAAATATGTGGGAACTATGAGTTCATGGTGGTTCCATTAAGACTTACAAATGCACCAACCATGTTCATGTGCTTAAGGAAAAATGTTCTTAGACAATACCTAGACAAGATCATTTTAGTTTTTGCAGATGATATTATGGTCTACTCAACAACTAGAGAGGATCACAAGGAGCATATAAAGGTAGTACTACAATTACTAAGGGAACACAAGTTATGTTCTAAGTTGAGTAAGTGTGAGTTATTTAATACTTAGGATCATTATTTGAGGTATGTGAACTGAGAAGTATGTCTTGTTGTGGATCCCAAGGAAATAAAATCCATCATGGAATGGCCCACACCTGGAATTGACACAAAAGTCAGATCATTTATGCAAGTGGGAAGATATTATCGGAGGTTGATCTAAGAAATTTTAAAAATCAGCCAACCATTCATAGTTTTTTAGAGTGGGATACAATTTCAATGGTCATTCAAGTGCACAAAAAACATTAAGAAACTCAAGTATCCACTCATGCATGCACCAATCTTAAGAATTGTTGATATAGAGAAAGACTTCCTAGTTTGAAAGGATGCTTTTCTAGAAGGATTGGGTGAATTACTAATGCAAGCGGGACATGTAATTTTCTATGAATCAAGGAAGTTAATTGAGAATGAAATAAATTATGTCACGCATGAATTAGAGCTAAAAACAATAATTCATGCATTAAAAATATGGAGAAAATACTTGACTGGGAGAAAGTTTGTGTTGATGTCATACCATGTGGGATTGAAATATTTTCTCGACCATCCTAAGTTGAATGCAATACAAACCATATGGTTAGCCATAATAAATGAATTTGAATTTGAGATAAATTACAACAAGGGTAAGGAGAACAATGTGGTTGATGCGCTTAACACAAGTTTACAAGTGATGTTAGCATTAGGGAAAATATCAAGGAGGCATTAGCAAATGTTGGAAACTTCCAATATGTAAATGATTTTTTTGAAAAAATATCTATATGGAGCTTTAGGTAAGAACCACACACTCATAAATGATGGGATGTTAAATGTCAAACACCAATGGCTATATCCTGCATAAACGACTTGAAGGGGCTAATTCTAGACGAGTTTCATAAAAAATCATATTTAGGTGATTTAGGTATCAGAAAATGATTACCATCCTCAAGAAGATGTAGTATTGGTCATGTATGAAAATGGAAGTCACAAAGTACATTTATAAGTGTCTCGAACGTTAGCAAGTGAAGGTCGAATGTGATCATCTAACTGGACTATTACAAACATTTTGAATCCCAAAGTGGAAGTAGGAAGTAATTTCAATGGACTTCATCACAGGTCTACCAATGACACCAAGACAACATGATTCCTTCATGATGGTGAAGGAAAAGTTGAGAAAGGTAGATCACTCCATACTTGCTAAGTCTACCCAAAAATCCATTGATATTGTGCAGATCTTAATGAGAGAAATATTTAGAGTACATGGAATACCTAAGAACATAATCTCAGACCAAGATGTCGAGTTCACTTCCAACTTTTTCAAAGTGTTATTCATTGGATTTAGGACTCAGTAGGAATTCAATACAACATGCAATCCTCAGAAATATGGGAAAAATGATAGAGTGAATAGGGTGTTGGAGAACATGATTAGAATGTATGTGATGCACCAATCAAATAGGTGGGAGTAATATCTTATCTTATTTGAATTTTCATAAAAAATGGCTATCATGAATCGCTAAAGATAATCCCCTTTAAGGCTTTGTATGGAAAAAGGTATAATGCACCCATTAGTTGGGATGATTCAGTAAATAGGGTGACCCTTGGATTGCTGAGATTTTCCATTACAACAAAACTCACAGGAATTAGTAAAATTCCAAACCCTTACCATTACCTTGAGTGGACTATTAGTCCGATGTTCCCAGGGTATTTGTTAGTGCACATGATCAATTCCAGAGGTGGTACAGTTAGTCCAACAACCCCCCAGCGTAACTTGAGGGAATCAAACGTCAAAAAGGGATATGACACCATGTTGAGGTTTGGAATTAAACTAAAACCTATAGGCATTAGTAAAATTCCAAATCCTCGCCAATACCTTGAGTGGGTAGCTATTCCCACATTCCCGAGCTGGTGGTTAGTCCACATGATCGATTCCCAGAAGTGTGCCAATTAGTCCAACATTGTGCAAAACCATGGGTAGGTTTTCCCACCATCCTTGTGTCGGCTCAACCATTATTGGGTCCACATAAAAGAATTCCCTGGGGAGCTGCCTCAGACCCCATACAGGGGAGATCTTCTACCCCTATTGTGCCCAACAGAACATATCAACAACTGGGACTAGTCATGGAAATAATATAATGCATGTCCAACAAGGACCAGATATTTTAAAGGAGACGGAATAATGGATTATTAGCATCAAGAAAAATATGAAGGCATCTTAGGAAAAATAAAGGACATCTTCATATCAACAAAGAATGCATAGAAAATTTCAAGTGGGGGATCACATGTATCTTTGGGTTAAACCAAGAAGAAGCTCACTGAAAAATGGGGCCTTGCACTAAGTTGGCACCCAAGTTTTGTAGACCATTTTATATTTTTGAGACAGTGGGACTAGTCTCTTATAGATTAGCCTTGCATCCTACCATCAAGACACATGATTTGTTCCACATATCCTTATTGAAAAAGTATGTGCACATTTCTAGACACATGTTTGATTGGTCTTTGATACAGATGGAGTCTGAGAAAGAATTCCAACCTACACCTTTGTGTATCCTATACCACAAGAAGAACATATCTATAACCAAGTAATAGAATAGGTCAAGGTACAATGGAAGAACATTGGATTAGATGAGGAACCCCAGGAGCATGCATATCAGATGAAAGCATTATACTCCTTTTTGTTTTATATGTAATTGATAGAAAATAGTTGTTTCTATAAAGCTTAAATATTTGTTGGATTTTCCAATTTTGTAAGCACACTAGGGATGGTGTTCCTTTAATGAAGTGGGGTTAGTAACACCCCTAATTTAACTATGATTTAAAAAAAAACATTTTAACGTAATTGATCATATCAGTGTAATTTCAGACTACCTGCATGGAAACTCGACATGGTTAGTACAATAAAATTATTATTGGTAAAATTTCATTCATGTTATAATAATGATACTGAAAGACATGAATGTATGTCTAATGTTGGTTAAGAATTTTGATCTGGATTTATGAAGGAATGAAAAGAAATATAAATATAAGGGTAAACATGTGAAGTAGAGTTACACTTTTGTGAGAAAAGCCCCTGAAAAATTCATAATCACACTTTGTCAGCTGAACAAATTTTTTTACGATAGAATTAGTAAAATTAATTCAGCCAAACTATTAACGCTCACCATTAAACGGATTTTTGGCTGGAGCTGGAAGAATCAAAAATAAATTTTTTAGCTGAACTGTCAATTTGGTTGAAATAATAATTCGACCGAATTACGAATTAATGTTTATATATATCACGACCCCAATGCCGCAAAAACATTTTTTGTGTGGTTAGTTTACCATTATTGTTCATTTGTCCCTGGAGGAATTTTTTGCACTATTGGTGTGTTGGAGGAATTGATTTACCGCATCGTATGTGTTGGCATGGAGGTTATTTAATATTTTTTGGTTTTTTTACTGCATTTTTTACTATTGTTTTTGAATTTTTAATGTTTTTTTTGCAGTATTGGTTGGCGTTGTTCATTGTTGTCACTGGAGGAATTCTGCAGATTCCTCTTCCTCCTATTGGCCTCCTCATTGTCTTCCTCTTGTCAACCTCCTCGTTGTCTGGACCAGGTATGCAAGAAACAACTTATATGTTTTTTTACTAAAAAATTCAAGAAAAAAGAAAAAGGAAGGACGATGTTATATATCTTTGTATTATCAAATTAGCCTCATCCCTAGATGCCTTGACCGACTATTTTCCATAATTATCTTCTAATTTTTTTTCCTTGAACTCTTTATAAAATAGGTCCATGGATTTCCTTATAAATGTTGTGTTTTAAGCCATTTTTCTCCTCCATGTGGTAACTCTATAATCTGGCTTAGTACATAACTATGTTCAGATGATGTCGTTGTTGTCATTAATGTCAAAGGATCAACCTTTTAGCCTATTATAATATGCAACATGATAAGAATTCAACTTTAATGGATACTCGACGCATTGCCCTTGTTAGACCATTGATTGGGTTTATGAGTTCTCTAAACAATAAAAAATACTGGAAAATTTGACGACTTTCCTTGTAAAACATGAATACTGCAATAGCTCGATTAAGGAATATAATATACCCAAGAAATATAAAAGGAATTAAGAACAATAGAGTCCAGTTGTTGCATATCACCATGTGAATGTGGTTACCCAACTAGAAATAAGTACTACTATGACTTGAGCTGTAATCCTGTCAGTTGAAACAAGGATTGTCAACGACAAGTGATTGGTTAAGTGCTAAAAATCCAAATCACGTAACTAAATGTTAGCTTTCAACTCGCAAAGTTTTAGTGAAAATTCATATCTAAGGGTATATGCATTCTTAGTTTCAGAGGCTTGCTCAAAAGTATGGAATTGATGGTATTAATCAGTTACATGCATTTTGGTCATTAAAAGCATTACAATGTTAGTTGAATTTAATCACCGAAGGAAGAAAAAAATTTGGACAACCCAAAAAGGAAGAATTTGTCGCATTTATTACATGTTAGAATCATTAGACATAATACTTCCAAAGCACACCGATGCAAAATTGCCAAGGAAGTTGATTCCATTCAACATAATTCCATTGGCTATGATTGAGAAATTTAGAAAACATGTTAGCCTCACTATTTGTTGAGGTTTTCAAGTGAAATGAAAGGTCAGATCCATCATAAATTATAGGTCAACTTCTAATGTAGTTGAGGAAATATTCTTACACATAAGAGATATGTGGTTTGACGTTAATTTCTATATGGTTAAGGAGGACTAGACTTGCGATTGTTGGAGAGTGATGAAGAAGTTTCTACGAAATTGCATACATTAGAAGAGCTGATGTGAATCTAACTCCATGGAAGACCGGTAGACATATCATAAGAATATACATCTCATTACTATAGTATCTATTAAAGATAGTGATACAATGATGTACATGTTGTAACTACATGAACAAATGGAATGTCAAATTTTTTTGTGAAGGTTTTTTTGTCATAGGAAGCTTGTAGTTTGAGTTGTATTTTTTCCTTGAGAGGGGAATTAATTTTCGATAGGACCTTCCACTACAAAATTTTGGGTCCCTCTTAAATGTCACCAATCCGTCACATATATGTTCAACCATTGAATTATTTCAGCAATAGGATGAACAAAGTATTGCTGAGGGATTGTTGTATCCGCTATGATTGTGCTCAATACTAATTTTTTTTAGTTTCATTTTCTTCTTCAAAGACACTACAACACTTTCACTTGGCTAGCTCACAATGTATTATATGCCCAATAGCTTGAAACAATTTGTACGAAGATGCCCAACTACACCAGTGAGTACTTAGATTTGATTGGGATTTAAATTTTATAAAATGAAAATTTAGAGATAAAATATGATCATCTTACATTCAATTTGTAGACAGGATTGCACATAGTATGTTCTGTCAAACTTAGACAATGTGACTAGCCAAAATTAGATATTTGATCTTTGCTTCTATTTTTCTCTTTATGATTTTATATCATTGAATTTATACATTGCAACTAGCCAAAATTAAACGTTGTGAGTTACCTCAACAAATTCTCAGGAGAACTCTGGGAAGTAGTTGTCTTGACTGTTCTTGAGTACGACAAAGAAAAATTTCTTGATCTTGTTGTGAGTCTCATCAAAGGGATCCAGGAGAACTAAAGCCTTAGTAGAAAGTACAATGACAAACATAATTTCCTTTCCTAAAGGCATATGATATGATTAGTCACTTATAATACATTTAACAATAGTGCAATTAGGTTCGGTATAAGCCCTAACAAATACAATCTTAAGTTATGACAAATCAAGTGTACTTGTTGATAGAAAGAAAATCCAGATAATGATTAGCATTCAGGGATAATTGTAAAGTGTCCAATTTAGAGAATCTTCTTCATTTCTCTGTTGACTTATTACATGAAAACAATCATACCATTCAAATAATTTTCGAATCCAATGGATCTTGAGTTAGTTTGAGAGAAAATTATCCTCTCAAAAATCAATCACTCCAATAATCACACATTGAATTCTTTGTCATTCTAATAATAACACAGTGAAATCTCCGAGGGACAAACACATATCGTGGAGAAATACTCAGGACAAATGTCAAGATCAGTTAGCCTTCCTTTGGGTCCTGTTGAAGATATTAATAGAAACAAGGATTGCAATATACAACTTAAGCCTTAACATATTCAAGGGATCATACCAACACACAACGACTTACCAAGTTACCATAAATATACTCTTTAAATAGGTCATGAAGTATACCTAAGTTATTTCCATACCTTCTAATGCAAAACCATAGAAAAATGGTACATATATTTATGTTTCTTACATAAGAAATGGGTCAAGATAAAAAGACACAAATCAACTGTGTTGTCTATGCTACAGGATATACAAAAGAATTTTGCATACTAGGAAGTAGTTACAAGAGAAGCTTAACTCTTTCTTGACGTTGGGCAATAAAGATATTTTCCTCCTAATCTTGTCGTGATGCATTTAGTGATCCAACATTGGCTTGTAACACTAGTTATCCATCTGTTTAAAAAAAAAATCCATAAATAAATTAAAAATAGAAATGGTTGTAGTTAAAATTATTGTTACAGGGTGAAAAAAACATAAACAAAAAACTAAAATCCCACCTCCCACCTTCTATTCCAACATGTTTCTTTTTAGGATGTACACCTCGCTATGCTCCACATGTTGCCATTCTAGTTTCTGAATAAAAAACTAAAGACCTTCATGTAGGACAAGTTTGTTTTCGTAACACCGCATGGGGAAATTACCAAATTCGATCGAGCTAAAGAAAAGAGTTTGAAATTTTGGCAGTTTGATATGATTCAACCATTAATACTTCAAATTTTTATTAGTACGAGTAAAATAGTTTATCAAGTAGTCCTCCATTGCACAGAACAAATACTATTTAAATCTAACCTCTTCCATGGTTGCCAGATAAAAAATTCACTTCACTCACTCATTACATTCTATGATGCAGATGTACTTCTTTCATTAATTTTCACATGCTCACAAACACATCTCTCTATCACAATTAGTCTTAATTTCATCATACAAAACAATTCCTTTGTTCTATCTTTATTAATGTTACACTTTCTAATTCTAATTTGTTACTTCTCCTCCCATTCGTTGATTTTCTTGCCTTACTCTTTTTAGGAATTTTCCCCACCACTTAGCACGGGGGCTTCACTGGGGGAGGAATACCATATCACGTGGGTTCATATTGGGGGATATTTAATGAGGAAAAAATAACATAATATATTGGCAAATATATAGGGCGTAGAGGGTTTTTATATTGGCAGGTATAAAAAATGGATCCCAAATTTAATGAAAAAATATAAAGGGGTGTAAAAAATGTTAATGAAAAAATGGATACCTACAATATCTAGTGAAAGTAGGGGTTCTTAAATTGGGAAGGTGTATTGGGTTCATGTTGATAGGCGGTTAAATAATGTGATTTTTAGAGGTATTTTCCAATATGCATTCAAATTAATGGTATTTTTTAATATGCCACAAACGCATGTGATATGTCAAAGGTTCATTGAGTGAAGCCCCCATGCCACGTAGTGAACTATTTGTAACCTCCAATATCCATATTCTCATATCTGATGCTCTTCTACGTGAGCCTCTCTTTTACCCAACAACCTCTTTAATGAGCATATCTTGTCTCTTAACAATATTCCTCTCCTGTAACCCCCCAACTATCAATAAATTCACAATTGAAACACAACCTAATGGGCATCAACTTGGAAATATGATTATGATTTGGCCTTTTACCCAACCAAGCTCATGTTATGGTCAAACCCAACCATATTTTTATTAATTAATTGTGGTGTTTTTGGTCTCGTTTCCCACCAACAATTATTCATCACCCTAGTTGGAGAACCTTTTTCTTTTGTTTTGTTTTCACCATTGTTTCAATAAAATGGATAAATAAAAAAATTATTAAATCTAGTTCTCCTTAGAAGTAACTACTATAAATATGACCTTTATATCAAATTTAAAAGGTGGGAGCAGTGTAAACCTCTTATAGAATATGATATCAATTTTGGATTCATAAATATCTCAAATAATGTCTAAATTAAACAAATCCAACCACAAACAACAATTTTTTTGGTTTGAATGAGTAGATTAAGTTACACATGAGTGTCCAAAGTAGGGGTTGTACTCTACCAACAATTCCTTTTGCACATCAACAACACAGAAAATTCCTCCAATGAGCCTCCCTAATGAACAATAATAGTAAACTAATAATGTATGCAAAAATTGTATAAATTCAACTCTCATATGCAAATGTTGTATCAATTATGAAGGAGAACATAGAAGATGATCCTGAAACTAGGCTAAATCCTTGTAGTATTCCACTATTCAATCACCATAAATATTTATTTATTATCATTCTCCCATAAATTAATTCATTTGCAATAAATAAATATATTATTCATAAATTCTTTGTAGTATTCCATTATTCAATGACAATAAATATTTATTGATTATCGTTCTCCCATAAACTAAGGCATTCACAATAAATGAATTTAATATTTTATTGAATTTTTTTTTACAGGGATCATAAAACCCATTAAACATGGTTGAAAAATGGACATTATTCACAGATGTTTCTTGTTATCCCAATCCACGGCAAACAATGATTACTTATGTGCTATGAAATATTGCAACGAACAAAGTCCTCCAAAGGAAAATGAATGTACCTGGAAGAACAATAGCTAATGAAGCATATCATATTGGATTGATAGAAGGCTTAGAAACAACTAGGATATACGGATCCAATGGAATTGTAGTTTTCACCAATTTCGAACTTGTGTGCAACCACATGAAAGGCATTTACCAAGTTAAAAAGGAGAGGTTTAAACAACTACATGGAGAAGAAAAAAATATTGTTATATAATTTCAATCATCTAGCATAATACATTGTGAAAATGTTAATAAGATGTCTAGTGATCTATTATATGGGGAAATGTCAATTCAAGGTTTGTGTGTGAAAGATGAATTAGTGTTAAGATTCTCTCCATCAAAATTTGTTGGTGGACATTGTAATATATCTTTGATATGTGTGTCCTTTTTAGTTATAAATGCGTTTTTTTTAACGATCATGTGTTTTTTTCAATTATAATCCAAGTGTGCCCCAACTATGTAAGCACAACTTGGTGAACTTAACATGTTTTAGAAAATTTTGTATTTAATTTTCAAAATGTGTGTGCTTCAACATTTATGTAACCAAAAATATAGAGAACCAAGATCTGAAATTTGGTAATGAGGTTCATAAACATTTAGGCTCAAATGGGTTTTAATTTCATCTTCTGAAGTGTCATAGAAAATTTTTTATAATGAAAATTCCACAATGACCTATTTGAAGTAACGAAATTCTAGAATCCAATGCTCTAAACTTGCTTCAAAACATACATTCAAACTTGATCGCAATTTTGTGCCCTAACTAGACCTCAACAAAACCTTAAACTCCTTGAAATATATCTTATGTTAGAAGCTCATGAGGGCCGAAAAATTCTAGAGGTCTTCTCACAAGATAGTTTATTGAAAAGTGCTTGCTAGAGGAGGATATGAAGGTCACTATTTATAGAAATGTCTCGAGTTGAGAGGGTCCTCAACAAGTGAACGTTGGAGGAATTTTAGGAGCATAAAACATTATTAGTTATTGAATCTTCAATGACCACAACCAATGATGAGTGACATACCACAACCCCATGGGGTTTTAGCCCACTAATTGGGGTTATTATCTTTAAACATGAATATCTCTCAAACCGTGAAGAATTATGTGGCATGCCATATATCAACAAAAATATCTCAACGAGTAGAATCCACCTTGAAGATCCTTGACTTATAATAAGATGATTTGTCAAATAAAAATTCCCATGCAAGGTTGGAGTAGACACTGGTGCTCCTTGGGTTGACATCAATGACAACCATTGATCAAAAATACCCCCCTTTGGCATTTATGGAAATACAAGTACTCCCCCTGCAATCATGACACCTCTTCCAACTACCTTCTCTCCCCCTTTGTCATCAATGGCAAAGGGTAACGCCCCCTGACAAATTTTCATCCTATAGACCTGTACACACCTTCACTCCTCCTTTATACTTAGTTAGATAAGAGAAAGAGTCTAATGAGAACTTTGGAGAATCCCAAGCTTTTGGTGAAGATACTCAAATGCTTTATGAGGTAATGGTTTGGTAAATATGTCATCAATTTGTTCCTTTGTGCCAACATATTCAAGCCTGATATTCTTTTCGGCAACCTACTCCCGAACGAAATGATAGTTGATAAGAATGTGCTCTATTTTTTAATGCATCACAGGATTATTGGAGATACTGATGGCACTGGTGTTATCGTAGAAGATGGGAATAGGCTCATCAAACTTGAATTGAAGATCTTGCAAAGTTTGCTTCATCCAAAGAACTTGAGTACAACAAGCTGTTGAAACAATCTATTCTGCTTCTGCTGAGGATAACGAGATTGAAGACTGATTTTTACTTAACCATGAAACAAGGTAGCCACCTAGATAGAAAATTACTCCACTGGTACGCTTTCGATCATCAACACTTCTTGCCCAATCTACATCTGTATAAGCTTGGATAACTATATCATTTCCTTTGGGATACCATAAATCATATTTTGTTGTGCCCTTAAGATATCGAAATACTTTTAATGAAAATAATATGAGATTCTATTGGTTTTGTTTGGAATCTTGCTACTTTTCCAACTACCTGCATTACATCTCACTGAGAAGCTGTCATATATAGAATACTTCCAATCGTAGATCTATACAACCTCTGGTCCACATCCCTTGACGAATCTTCTAAACTTAAACTTGCAACCTGTTACCATTGGGGTAAGGACATGCTTGCAATCTTCCATCTTTAATTTCTTGAACATTTCCTTGATGTACTTGGTTTAACATATAAATATTCCTTTATCCTGCTAAGATATTTGAAGCCGTAAAAAGTATGTTAGCTCACCAAGTATAGACATTTCAAACTCACTTTGCATCTTTGTGGAAAAGTTTTTACTTAACTTTTCATCATGGCTTCCAAAGATTATATCTTCCAAATATACCTCGATAATTATTAGGCTATCTTGGTCCACTTTCACATAGAGATTGCTTTCAGTGCTTCCTTTCTTGAATCCTTGTTGATGTAGATATCCATCAAGACGAGCATGTCAAACTCCAGGAGCTTGTTTGAGACCATATAGTGCCTTCTTTAATCTGCAGACATAGTCTTCCTTGTCAAAGAGCAGAAAACTTCAGGTTGTTTAATGTAAACTTAGTCTTCCAATTCACCATTTATAAAGGTTGAGTTAACATCCATTTGGTACACTATGATTTTTCTTAAGCATGCATAAGTGAGAAACATCCTGATAGCTTCCACTCTAGCAACAGGAGAAAATGTTTCTTCAAAACCATTTCCTTATACTTGTTCATATCCTTTGCAAACTAATCTTGCCTTATTCCTGGTAACATGTCCATCCTCATTCAATTTGTTTCTGAAGACCCTTTTAGTTCCAATAACATTTTTATCCTTTGGTTGTGGTACCGATTCCCAAGTGCCATTCTTCTCAATTTGATCTAGTTCTTCATTCATATCCTCTACCCAGTGTTCATCTTGACTAGCTTCCTCAAAATTGCTAGGCTCAAAAATGCTAAAAGAGAAAAATGGGCTTGCCATGATGAGCAAAGTTGTCGACTTCTTCCAGTTCTAATTCCTTCATTTATGTTGTTGATGATTCTTTTGACACCATCCTTTGAAAACTTTTGGACAAGTTTCTTGTACATCTTGTTGATCATTTCTTATTTCCTCTTGGTTGAATGTTGTTTCCTTATTTGAATGGTCTTTTTCTAGAGCTTATTCTTCATCCTTCGTAGATTCTACCTCAAGCCCCTCAGAGATGACCTCATTGTTAGCCTTTAGAACACATTCTTCGTCAAAAGAAACATTTATGCTTTCAACTATTTGTTTTCGCCTTATATTGTAGCATCTATAAGCCTTTCTTTTGCGTGAATAACCAACCAAAATACCTTCGTCAACATGGGAATCAAACTTGTCCAATTTTTTGTCTTCTTCTTTGATATAGAATTTACTTCCAAATATTTTGAAGTATTTGACATTAGCTAGTATTCCCTTCCATAGTCTGTACGGAGTCATGTTATAATTGTTCTTGACAGACTTCTGTTCATAACGAATATGACTGTATTGATTGCTTGAACCCAAAATTTATCATCCAATTTTGAGTCATTTACCATTGTTCTAGCCATTTCTTATATAGTTCTATTTTTTCTTTCAGTGAGTCCATTCTGCTGTGGTGTTTTGGATTTTGAGAATTTCCTTTTTATTCCATTTTCATCATAGTATTGCTAAAATTGTTTCAACGTGAATTCTCTGCCGTTATCTGATCTCAGACATTTGATCTTCAAATCCGTTTCATTTTCAACCAAATCCTTGTAGCTTTTGAAGCATTCGAATGCCTCGTATTTTTTCTTTAAGAAACTGACAGCTGCCATTCTGGTGTAATCATCTATCAATAGCATGAAGTATAATTCACCATCTAAACCTTTTGTTCTCATAGGGCCACATAGATCAATATGTATTAATTCCAATGGACATGACGCAAAATATTCCTTTGTTTTGAACTCAATTTTTTCCTGTTTGTCATGCCGGCAAGGTTCACATATCATATTGGTAGGTTTTCAAATTTTAGGCATTTCTCTTACTGCTTCCTCTTTGTTGATCCTGACCAAATTATTGAAATTTATATGTCCCATTCATTTGTGCCATAACAAAATTTCATCTTCTTTTGCCAAAAACCACCATTTAGGTGTTTCATCCAAAATGTATATGTCATTGGAGCTCTGCTTGCTGTAGCCACAATTTTTCCAAAATTTCCTTTCCTAATTTCACATTTCCTAGAGTTGAATAGAATCATGTGTTCTTGATCGCACATCTGTCCAACACTGAGCAAATTGTGATTCATATTTTCAACCAACAACACATCCTTCACTAATGCATTCTTGCTTCCAAGTGTGACTGTACCTTCTCCTATGATGTTTGAAGACTCGTCATTTCCAAAATACATTATTCCACACTTATTTTCCTTCAAGGAAGTGAACTTATTTTTATCTCCAGTCATATGTGTTGAGAAACCAATGTCAACATACCAAATGTTTCTTTTTCTTTGAGCCTTGAGAGCGATGGCACATTTTTCAGTTTTCTTTTTCCATACTTGTTCATTTTGAGTTTGTGAGAATTCCTTTGAAGAGATTCCAAGTATGCAATCTTTAGCCATATGTCCAAAATTGATGCATTTGTAACATTTAACATCATCTCTCAAATGATCAAATCTGTTGATATTTTGTTGTGTTCTGGAATATCCATTTATGAAAGATCTCGTGGAACTATATTCATTCCAAATATACATGCAACATTATATAACTCTATGTCCAAAACTTCCACATCAATAACAATGACCATAAAATATAGTTTGATACCTGGGAGGAAATCTTGTTCGAGGAATTGTTTTCCATGGTTCTTCCTGCAAGTCTTGATCTCTTGATTTAGCTCAGAGATCTACCTTCTTAGAAGATTTTGTATATCCATCTTCTTTTATATTCATAGAAGGAATTGACTCCATTTTAGATATTTCTTTGTAACAAAGACCACTCTTGTTACTGCATGATCACTGATTGCTGATGAGTTCTTCCAATACCTTTGAGTTGTTGTCATAGTTTTGAAGATATTTTTTCATTTTTTACTTCCTTTCGTAGAGATAATATTTCATCTTTCAATGTCTCTCTTTCCTTGTTACTTTCCTTTAATTCTTTCCTAAGTGATTCTTCAATTCATTTGTATTATTCAACCTTGATTTTAATTTGTCTTTAATTTGTCTTCAATATTTTTAAAATGCTTCTTTTCAGTCTTGAGCTCTTTGATAAGCCCGATAACTTCGTTTTGAAATTCAACCTTAATCTCTCTTCTTCTCCTTCCTCACCAAATGGCTCTTTCTTATTGTGATTGGCCATAAATAATACTCTTTCGTTGCTTTCTTCTTGGTTATCACTATCTTCATCAGATGAGGAGTTATCTTCTATGGAGAATAAACTCTTCTTAAACCATTTCTTCTTTCCTTTCTTTTTGTACTTCCTAGGACCTTTCTTTCCCTTCGTAACAACCTCATTTGTGTGAGGGCACTTGGCTACAAAATGTCCAACCTCACCACAATAAAAACATATTAATGGAATTTTACCTTTGAAGTAGGCAAATTATTTATCGGAAAATTATTCTTCATCTTCTTCCTTTTCTTCATCCTTACAATTGCAAGTTTTTTCTTTTGATGTCTTCTTGTCCTTACTAGTATTCTTGGATGTGGAAAATGTTGTTTTTAAGTGAGATGCGCCATCCTCTTCTTCAATCCTCATTTCATATGCCGTAATGATTCCATGCAATTTATATATGTTGAGATTGGTTAGATTCGATCTATCTTCGAAGACATATACCTTTGGGTTAAATCTTGCTGGCAAGGTTCTGAGGATCTTTCAGAAAACAATTTATTTGTCGACAAGTTCTCCTAAAGCTTCCAATGTATTTATTGTTTCATTGACATGCTGAAAAGTATGCAGCAATATATTCATCTTCCTTCATTCCGAGTTGCTCAAATTTTTCCTTGAAAATTTGAAGCTTTGCTTCTCTCACCTGTGAGTCACCTACATATATATTCTCAAGCTTGTCCCATACCTCTTTAGCAGTTTTGCAACTCAATACCTTAAGATAGACAGATTCGATAAACCCACTAATAATAAGATCTTTAGCCTTTGCATCATATACCATATTTTTCTTACCTTGTTCATGAGGGGTCGATGTGAAACATTTTTCAATGATTTCCCATACTTTGTATCCTTGTGCCAATAAATGAACCTACATTCTTCCACTCCAAAGTGCATAGTTATTTCCATTGAACAAAGGAACTATATTCTTGGTGTATTCCATGATCTCCTTGCATTTGTCATAATATTATTGAAGGAACCAAGCTCTGATACCAATTGTTGGAAATACTGAGAGGGGTGTTGAATGAATGTTCCTTGGAAATTAGCACTTTTAAATATTTTTATAGCATTAGTTAATCTTCAATTATTATTAATGTTTATCCAGTAACAACAATAAACACAATAACACAATATGCACAATAATTTGAGGTGGAAAACCCCCTCCGGGTCAAAAACCACCGAACTCTTTTCTAATAAATTATTAAATCTTCAATCCCAAATAAAATGAAAGTTATAACTTCCTAGAATTCTAGAAAATGATTCTTCTCCAGATCCCACTAGAAGGATGCCCCAACACCCTGGTTTCTTCAGTAGTCAATTGAATGGATGCCCCAACATCTTAGACCAACCTACCACCCTAAAGTGTTCACAGGCTCCAACCTGTAGGCAACTTCATGCACCTGCCTAGCAACTCCCTACCACCCTATAATGATCAGAAGTGAGACAAGAGTGTGGACTCTCCTACCTGCAACACAACCATGACATCATCCTAACAGTGACTCATATACCTCCCAACAATACCTCTTCAACTCTAGGCAGATTGACTCTTTTACAATAATGACTCTTTCAATGATGATTCTTTTACAAATTTACAATGATGACTCATTTACAAATTTATAATGATGACTCTTTTAAAAATTTACAATGATGACTCCTTTATAGCATTGACTTTTTTACAAGACCTCACACTTGACTCGACATTGCTTCTTGGATTTACTTCGAGTAATGGTAATTTAGCGCTACATGTCCTTTTAGTATGTGTTTGCGTTGTTCTAAAGTGTCATCCTTCCTACACATGCTTAACAAGCAAGACACAAACAATACACTTACAATGTCCTGAAAAAACATATGTTAGAGACAATACTCAAAATTCAAATGAAGACACTAATCATACATACCTTGTTGTAGCAGACTTAACCTTGTTTGTTAATGTGTGGTCCTTATTATAGTGATCCTTGAATGCATACTTTTTCTTACCTTCTAGGATCTTGATATTGAATCTGTTGCATCTATGTAATTTTAGATATCCAAGGTCTGAAATTTCATCCTATGATAGCCCTTTGAGTCCTCTTTCCAACTCCATAGGTCTGATCGAGATTGGATTCTTCAAGAAATAGTTAATCCCAATCTCCCATGATGACCTAATTATAGACTCGTTCATTAGAGCGAAATTGTATGAAGTGCCACGTGTCACTGTTTCAACCTTCGGCCCTGAAAATAATATCCAACAAACTAAAGTCTATTTTCTTTCTATCACTATTTAAGAAATTGGAATCTAATACTCAAAGAGAACATTACGATGATTTTCCTAAGGTCACCTGCTTGACATGGAATTTGGGAGCCTAGAAAAACCATAAATTCCTCAGATCATATCTCCAAAAATATAGCCAACCAAGATCTGACATTTGGTCAAGATGTTCATAAAGGTTTAGGATCAAAAGGGTTTTATGTACATATTTTTAAGCTTCGTAGAAAAAAAGGTATATTGAAAATTCCACGATGACTTGTTTGAAGCAACGAAATCCTAGAATCCAAGGCTCTAAACGTGCTTCAAAACAGACCTTCAAACTTGATAATATTTTTTTTCCCTAACCAGACCTTAATGAAACCTTAAACTCCTTGAAACATATTCTTCTTTAGAAGTTCATGAGGGCTGAAAAATTACATAGGTCTTCTCACAAGCTAGTTCATTGAAAAGTGCTTGCTAGAGAAGGATATGAGGGTCACTATTTATATAAATGTCTTGACTTGAGAGGGTCCTCATTAAGTTAACATTGGAGGGATTTTAAGAGAATAAAATATTATTAATTATTGACTATTCAATGACCACAACCAATGATGAGTGCCATGCCACAACCCCATGGGGTTTTAGCCCACTAACTGGGGTTACTAACTTCAAACACGAATAACTCTCAAATTGTGAAGAATTGCGTGGCATGCCATATATTAACGGAAACATATCGATGGGTAGAATCCATATATAGGAGATACTTTACTTATAATGGGATGATTTTTGAAGACAAAATCCCCCTCCAAGGTCAGGGTAGCCCCTGTTGCTGGTTGGGTAGATATAAATGACAACCACTGATTATCAACCACATGGATGCATGTTTCTATGCCACCCATAACTATGTGAACACTAGAGACATCATAAAGCATTGGGTGAAAGAGCTTTCAATGTTCATATCGACACCCACTCATGTTTACAAACTAAGTCACTAAGAAAGTCCTACCAACTCTTGATCATCTTTGCATGTTGATTCTATGTTCAGATACCACAAAGACCTTTCAACAGAATTGGGTGGTTGTGTTGGACCAGTTAGTGAATGATGGAAGGCCATTCAATTGGTTGGATATGCCGGCTCTTATGTTGAAATTCCATATGACTAATGCCCAAAATCCACCCAAGGATGAGCAAGCAAGATTTTACATGTACACATATCTACTTGATGCAATCTGTGCACAACATCAGTTTCCTGGCATGGGTTGGACATGGACACCGTTAGAGACTGCCGTGAATATTTATTGCAAGTTTCTTTACAATTTTAGCTACCAAGGAGTTATGGGAAGGCTGACTGACCATTTCATTATCTCAGTATACAAGTTCATTTTTGAGAAGGATCCACCTTACATGTCCCAAGAAGAAATGGAGGCAATACTTAACATTGCAGATTGGTATGCCTCACTCGATGGCACCCTCATCATGATGTTTGGTGGAGAGAAGCCTCTGCATGTCCTACCAGGGTTTTCCACGAACAAGTTGGTCATGCAAGAGGTCGTATATTACATCTCCACAGGGTTATCAGTGGCGTTGCATATGAGGAAGAAGGCACAATAGCCCATTCTTCCTTTGCGAATTGGATAGTACGAGATTGAGAGCTTAAAGGATGTGGATGTTGAAGCTAAGGAATTAGAAAAGTTTGATTTTTCCACTAAATATTACAATCCTTATGATCACCACGAGATTTGCAAGGACAACTGTTTGAATGTGTATTATCCATAAATCCACTAGACATTTCATTGGGTAGAGAAGGACCCTTGGAGGTACTGTTACAACTCCTCAAAGCTCAATGAACTAGTCAGTGTGACAACAACATGCAAAACTTCTCTGCATGAAGAAGCACCACAAGAAGCAACACCAACAACTACAATAAATGGTAAACTGGTGTAGGACAAGCGTAAGAGGAATATTACCAAGAAACAAGAGGCTGAGAAAAGCTAAAAGTTCAAAGAAGATCCTCTCATTGAGAAAGCAGCTTTAGCAGTGGAGGTAAAGATGCAACAACGCATAAAGGGAGAAGAGAGAAGGAAAAGAGAAAATAAATGGTTGGAGGAAGCATAAAGGAAGTTGCAGGAAACAGAGAAGAAGTTGAAAGAAGAGTGGGAGCTGAGAAGGAGAGAGAGAAAAGAGAAGTAGAAATAGGAACATGAATAAGGGCAAGGTACAATGATAGAGCAAATTGTACCCATACAGGTTGAGGAGTCAAAACAACCAGCAGATGAAGAAAAGGGTGAGCAGATGCAAGATTGATAACTTGGTCAGGAGATTGAGAAAATGGTTGAAGTAATGGACATGGAGTTGGCATAGGAGCCATAGGACCAAGATACTAACCTCATGCTGAGAGCACTCGAGGTTTCCCCCGCAGTCTCCACCGCCTTTAGTATCAAAATCAGTTCCGAGTGAGCAAGGAGAGGTTGTTCTCATTGATGATGATATAGTGATGGATGTGTATAATATATCCTTTAATGAGTTGCAATAGAAGATTGTATAGGCACAGATAAAGAATTTCTTGGATGATCATGCATCACCTGCATTTATGAAGGAAAGGGTGATAGTGTCAAATGTGAGGAAGCATCTAGCTACCATGGCAGATGCCACTATGGCTTATGCAGGAGCTGCAATCTCAAATGTTGAGTTCATGTTAGCATAGAATGAATAGATGGGAAAGAACTTGCAAGAAACCAGGTGGAAGGCAGAACAATCTGCAGGATCCATAATGGTAGGGATGAGGAAAGCAATACTTTATGAAGTATCAGATCTTGATGCCACCATACAGAAACTTTATGAAGGATTTGTCACTGTGCATAAGGCGGCTGTCCATGTATATGATTTTCAATAGTGGAGCAAAAATATTGTCCAAAATCTCAAGGACATGCATGCTGCTATCGCCCATGTCCAAGAATGGACAATGAGGTACAAGGGGGCCCTACTTCACCTGCCAAAGATGATGAAGCCACATGAAAAGCTAGATAAAGGAAGGATTTAGATGTTGATTCAGAAATATGGGTAGCTTTCCCCGTTTGTTAGTAGCATACATACTTCCTATGCATGGTTGTATAAGAGTTTGGATATGATGGTGAGAACGCACAAGATCCTGACAATCAGTTCCCTCACCAAAGCTATTAAGAAGAACCAAGTCCGACTTGAGGTCAACAGGTACAGGGAGTAGTGGGGGTGAGAGGACATCAACGATGACTTCGAGATGAGTGCAAAAAACATGCAGAAGTACATTGGTGGTCCTGTCATACTCAAGACCATGTTGCGAATGCTTCAGGATATTTTGGACAAGGGTTCCAAGACCATATACCCAGAAGCTATGGATTTGTTGTGGTATTCAACAACCCCCCATTTGTTAATGACAGTAGTTAATGTTACATTAACTAAATGGGGACCCTTTCAAAAATTTCATTGAAAAAATAAAACTTAGCATTTTTTCATTTCTTTTCTTTTTTGAATAAATCAAAGATAACAATCAAAACCTTTTTGGGAACTACTAAAGACTTACCTTTTCATATATCGCATGTCTAAAACCCTCCAAAGGACCTTCCTAAAAAACCTCCAAAAACAAGCAAAGTGATTAAATAAGGGCTCCATGATCTAAATTATCATACAATCTAATGAAAACAGAAGTCCTTAAGCTTTTTTAGGCTTAAATCTCACATCGCTTATCACGACTCATAAAGAACTCTCTCTTGAAAACGATATAGAAAGATTTTTGAGTTGTGAAACTGTGATGGTGCTTTGACTTTTATCGCATCGCATTTCGGGTATTCAAGTAAACACTTTTCACTTACAATAAGCTGATATTGTGAAATGCGATTCGCACCCGACCCACACCTTAGAATATTAAAAGTAAATATTTTGAGTCCTTCAAGTCTATTGCATAGGACAAACCTAGCGATTAACTATACGTGAAATAGCTAATCGACGCTCGCATCTCACATCTTGCAGATACATAGCAGGAGGTAATAATGCTAAAAGGCACATCTTTCGATATTGCAATTTGCGATATTGCTTCCCAAATCACACAATTGCTATCATCACAGTACAATGGCTTACCACCCTAGAATCTTTCATCTATTTTTACGATGCAAAACATTTATGAGAAATAAAGATAAGGGATAACGAATCATTAGTGGGCATTAGTTGGGAAATAACTGCATTTATGTGTGAAAAGCCATTCATCTTGATACGATATCTTGTTACATGCATTCAAAAAATGCTTCTTTTACCACATTTACAAGCTATCTACATTATTTTACTTTCGCGTTCATCTTTGAGTGTCCGATGGTTGTTGTTTTTCATTTTAGGAAAAACCCGCAGAGCGGAGCGTTGAGAACAATGGGGAAGAAAGGCAACGCTATAGACTCTAAGAAGACTGAGATGACTCCTGTATTCATAGATACCACATAACCTCTACATGGGAGACTCTGTACAACATACTGGAGGAGGAACAATTGAGGATTATGGAAACAAATGTTACAATTGATGGATGAGATTCCTCAGATGCTTCCATGCTAGAGATGGCTTGCTCATGGATAATCCCTTATACTGACATAGTAAAATGGGTTTTCGATGAAGCAGACATCTCAGATAGAGAATTAAAGACAAGAAGCCAAGGGGTCATCGGATTTTTTACCCCAGACAACCTACGGCTTATGTACCACCTACCAGAGCCACATATCATCTACAAGAGGCAATTCGTAGAGCAGTTTGCTAAAGAGAACACCAACCCAGTGTATTGCAACCGCGCCTAGTCGAATAATGAAGAAAAAATCAAGAAAGACAAAAATGGTATGTACACTACTGCATCTATTTGTCCCCCTTATAGTTTTGTTGCGGCTATGTTATGTAGATTGTTTGGCAAACTTGATAGTACTAAGTTCTCCTCAGAGTGGTTGTCGCTAATAGACATAGTCGTTAATGCAACTATAATGAATTGGGCCCAAATCTTGTTAGACAATTTAGTAAAAATAATTATGAAGTATAGAAGGAGAAGAAGTATTGCTTCAAGGTTTTACCCTCCATTTTTTATGAGTGCCTATGTTATGGATGCTATTTGTCTTAGTTCGAAGTTCCCCATTATGGGATGGAAATGGTCTATTTGAAATCCACTTCCCATTCACATGTACCACAAGGTCATGTGGGAATCCAATTTTCAACCACATTTTTTCAATATTTGTCATGGAGTTATGCTCCCTATTCACAAGTGGTTTTATAATCGAGACACCCCCATGTTTTCCCAAGAAGCTAAAGTTGACATCCTCCCAGTGGCCAGATGGTTCGAGGAGGAAACTATATCAGAGTTTTTGGCAGCATCACCTCCCCCCACATCCTCCCATACTATGTTCCAAGTAAATTAATGGCTAGGGACATAGCCTATCAAACAACTAGTGATGGAGGAATAAGCCATACACTTAAAGAGTAAAAAAATGCCATTTGTCCTGCATTCCCTATTCATTGTGGAGCATTTTCACTACACGACTTGGGACACACATTCAAAGAAGCAGAGAACATGTTATCTCTGCAATTACCCAGATTCCCTGGACGACAGTATGACCCGTTCGGCATTGTCAAGAATTTCACCACTTTGGTGAAAATAAAAGTATTCACTAACGAGGAGGATTATTTTGATGATATCTTTTTGTAGAAAAATCACCTTTAAAGACGTGAAACATATGGCACAACTGCTTTTTCACCATGAAGATCTGGAAATTTTTTACATTTACAGAGAAAGAAAGCTGGAAATGGTCCCATTGGACCAATTATTAATTGAACCAATAAGGGAGCCTACTCCCAATGTGACTATAGAAGATAACTCCAAAGAAAATTCCAAATCCAATTCTGGGGTAGAGTCTCAAGAAAAATCTATCGAGGAATTGTGACAGTCATCACAAAATTACAAAAGCAAAAGCATCGAGGATACAACCCTATCTACACAAAAGATAGTTGAAGAATCTTTAGCTAGCAAGCAAGTTGAAATCCCTATTACCTCTGCACAACCAATAAAACCCACGGTAATTAACTTAAAGGAAGAGTGGGATAATTTTAATAAAAGTCTCAATATAGAGGAGCAGGTGCCAGAGTTGCAAACTCCACAACAAAAAGCAACTCTGGAAATTATAGTGGAAGAAATTGCAAATGAACAAGAAGTAGAGCATATCCCTATTACCCCCACCTCCAAAATAATTTTGAGAATTGAAGAAATACCCCCTCTAGATGTATTCTATAGATGACAACATAAGGCCGTGGTGAAAAGGCAAAGAAAGAAAATAAAATTGGACTCCATAAATGTTACTACCCCTGAAAATGAACTAATGGATGTTTTATGGAAGGAACCGCCTATTGATCCATCTACCAACCTAACTAGACTGTCACAGTTTGCAAGTTCTTATGCTACAATGACCATAGACAAAGCAACAGAAGTTCAAATGTTTCTTAGAGAAAAGGAAAATAAAATAATGTTGCTTGAGCAACAATTACAACAAGTCAAATCCGACCAGTAGGTAGAGATACAGTTGGCCAAGCTTCAACAAGAATTTGAACAGATGTAAATAGAACATCGAATCAACTTAGCCGAGAAGGAAGCACAGGTGCAGACAATAACTAATATACATAAATATGATCCAAAAATGATCAGTTTATTACCAAAGCACTCAGACTTAATTCTCGGTTGACACATCAGAAAGAATTATTGTGCCATGAGATTTCACACTGAAATCTGATTGCGAAACAAGTGATAAACTGAAAAGTCAAGTTGTAGAAATGTGACTTGAATATGATGAGATCTTTAAAAAGGTCTCTGATTTCATCGCCTGGAAAAATACAGAGGAGGGGAGAGAATCCGACTTGCCCAAGCTAGAAGAATCACATAAGGAAATTTTGCTTGCAAGCTAGGATTCTCAGCTTAAAGAAGTAGAAAAGGCAACAACAGATGTGGTGACAACATCAAACATTATCATAGAAAATATCAATGAGAATTTGCATGGTGCCAATCTAGTGGAAAATTCCATTCCAGGGTTCCTTCTAGATGCGAAACAACTTGAACAACAATGGAAACAGGCAGTGGAAGAAAAAGCAGAAGTGATAAGGAAAATGACCAGGATAGACTAGGAGGCATATTAGCAACATTTGGTCAAGCCTCACAGCCAATGTATGACCTTGTGATGCCTAACCACTTCTGCTAAGAAAATGGCGTCAACACTGACCGATGCCATATTCGATGGACAGTTGAATGCTGAAGTCGGCCAGCCTACACAGCTAAAGCCTATGGTGGATATTTGCAATTTGAAGGATCGAATGCAACATAGTTAGTCACTTTGTTTACTTTAATTTTCATTTTGTTTTTGCATAAATGAGGCAAGTCGTTTAAACCTCCTCAACTATTTTTGTAATAATCTATTTTTAGTTTTATTGTTTTAGTATTTAAACCCCTCTCATGCATTTAGAGAGGGGTCTAGAATTTTGTTAGAAACTCTCTTCAAAGCATGCACTTTTGTCCCTTTGAGGGAGTTTTGGTCAAATATATGGAACATGATTTACTTTTATCTGACTTAGCATCTTCTACTGAAATTTCACTTTTGTACTCTTAGATGATGTTGAATGGATTGAAGATAGATCAATAATGTTGAAACACATGAGTAGGATGTATTATAAATGGTAATTTTATCTCGTAATCCTTTTTACTTGTGTATTAAGCAATCATTTCTTTTTCGAATTATTTATGTATGAAAGTCTGAATTTTGATTATTGGTATTGCACTTCTATATGATGATGATCTTTATTTTATGCTAAATATATGAATAACTCTTTATGTGATATATTTCTCACAATCGTTTCAACTAACTTTTTATACAAATTGATTATTGTTAAAATGGATTCACTTCTAATCGTAATTGAATGATATTTATTACCAATTTATTTTACAAATTATTGTAGATCGCATATATCAAGTTTATCTCGGGTATATTATCCTTATATAGTTTTTAGAAATTATAAGTTAAATGCATTTGTGATTGATTAGTTTAGACTAGATTATTGTTAGCTTAAACGTTACTCTAAAAACATCACACATCACCCCATTTAGTACAAGAATTAAACAAATTGGGAAACTGGTCCCATTATCCTCAGTCGGAGCCACTACTCCAAATAGAAAAGGAGCTACCAACCAAGGTCCAGATCGGGAGGTTTTCCCCCATGTTGAGGCAACAATTTTCGAGGCTTCAACATTTTGGTGCTAGAAGGAGGGCTTGAACTGTGAATGGAAAGTAAATCCAAATTAACAGGCCATTCTAAGAGTAAAACTCCCTCACCCTCGCCTCCAACTTCTCAAAGCTCTTCTAAATCCCCTAACCCTAAGCGAGAAGTTCCACAAGATATTATACAACTCATTGTTGAAAACCCAGTCGATCCAGAGCTTTCTTCTCTTACTGAAGCCCCTGAAGTTCAATCTTTGATTCAAAAATTACAGGGGATTTGGCTATCACAAGAGGAATCTAAGATATCTCAGGACAGTGTTACTTCTTAGTTCACTCCATCTCGGCCATTAACTAGAGCACAGAGCGAAAAGTTTGGAATACCTTTGTTTGAATTTCCTCTTCCAAGCTAGAAGAAAGCTAAGAAGACACCATCTGAATCTCACAATGAGGTTTTATTATCATCTTCATCCATCCCATCTATACCCTCACAAGATCAATCATCCATCCCACCACTACATATCATGATTCACCCAGGTACATCAGCTATATCTTCCTCTACCCAATCATCTTCAAAACCTACTGCAACACCTTCCCCTACCCAGATACCAGTAATGGCACAAAATCCTCCAAGGACATGGACAAACCCAGGGGTTGTTAGGATGGCTGGTCCTTTACATCAATTACTAGCACATCCAAAAAAATGGTAGCCCAAATTCAATCATGATAATGGCCTATGGGTTGAGGAACGTATACATAATTTTATGTTGTCCATTAACTTGAATCAAGTAGAGGTGGAAGACGCAGTTGTAAGACTATTCCCATATACTTTGCAGGGAGCAGCAGGATCATGGTACTTTTCATTACCATCAGGTTCTATTAACAAGTTGGGATGCTTTTCAAGAGAAATTTTTAACAAATTTTGGAGATGACAGATATACAACTACCTTAATTAATGATCTCTCCAATTTGAAAGTTGATCCAAGAGAACCTGTCAAGGAATTCAACTCTCACTTCAATAAAATATTGAATAAAATACCGGCAGCATCTAAGCCTAGCGATGAGGTCCAAAATGAGTGCTACATCTCTGCTCTACCGTCAAGCACAGCTATCTTTATTGATAGAGATGCCAAACCAACCTTGGCAGAAAATATGAAAGAGGTAATAGCTGTAGAAAAACACATCCTAGTTGTCGAAAATAGAAACACATTAGAAGAACGGAAATCTAAGAAAGTAACTTTCAGAGATGACTCTAAGAAGAAACCACCGAAAGATCGTTTTGATCTTGAAGAGTTACAAAAAGTCCTCAAAAAGATGTCTAATGAAATGGTTGATGTTAAGAAATAGGTAGTAGAGACTTCCTCTAAAAAACCTTTCAAACCATTCAAAAGGAATTCCCCTTCTTCTCCTAAGCCTCCAAATGCCATATAAAATTCTAAGTCAGATGAGGATGAAGTTTCACCTAGCGAAGAACAAACGGACAAGGAGGAAGTAGCAGAGTTACAAGGGATGTGGGATTTTATACTTCCCAATGAAGAAACTCAAGAAGCCTTACCTGTCACTACCCAGAGTAAAAATCTTGTCGAATTGTCACAAACAAATTTGAAATAGAAGGCTGCAATGCCACCCCCTAGGGATAAAGCAATAGGTAAGAAATTTGTACCAAAATCCACTCAGACAACACCTACTCAATTGGATCCTTCTCCTTCATCTAAAACTTTGATAGTTACTAATGAAATGGAATATAATATTATCGATGATATGAAGAAAACTAGGGAAAACATTACATTGAGCTTAGAATATTTAAACATCAGCAAAAGTTACTTCTGAAAGAACTTAAAGCAGTACCTAATGCACCACTTTCTGCTGCCGTAATCTCGCAAGCTGCCCAAGAAATGGGAAGACCCCATAGTGCTTCTTTGAATAAAATACATCCAACTGATATAGCTTTAATTGGAGGAATATCAAAATCCCACACTCCACTGTTTCTTCTTACTTTTTAAATCTTCAACAAAAACTTACACAACTGTCTACTTGATTTCGGTGCTTCATCTAACATCTTGCCCAAAACAATTTGTGAGAAGTTGAATGTTCAGCCTCAGAAATCTATTGTACAAGCAGTTCAGTTAGATCGCTCTCAAGTTGAAGTCATCAGGGAACTTAATCAAGTAACCATTAGACTTTCATCAAACCCCTAAGTTTTCCAAGTCATCGACATACTTGTAGCTGAAATTCCTGAGTTCTATGGTTTAATTCTTAGTAGAGACTCGTTAGAAAAAATTCATGGTTATTTTGCAACTAACTAGTCTCACCTGTGGCTTCCCTAGAATGGTAAACCAAATCAAATAAGGGTTGATCGCAAGAAACATCAGAAGTTCATAGTGACATAATTAGAAGGAGAAAACAAACCAGTTGCGTATAGCAACAATATCATTAGAAATTATTCTATAGAATCATTTCTAGGGAATTTCAATGCTTATACTTCATCTTTCTTAGAAAAGTTTGTTGTCTCTCAAATTGAAATTTTTTCCCAAATAGACACTTCTAAATGTGTAAATTTTGTAGATAAACCTGTAGTTAAATCTTTATTTTTGAAATTATTTTTTGATGGATCTAAATACAACAATGGGGTAGGAGTAGGTTGTAGCTTAATTAGCCCAGGTGGGAGAAAAATATGTTAGCATGCAGACTTGAATTTGATTGCACCAACAATACTGCTGAATATGAGGCACTAGTTCAAGGTCTATATAAGGCAAATGGCCTTAACGTAAAATACCTCCAAGTGTTTGGGGATTTAGAAATTGTCATAAAACAGGTAAGAAACATTATACATTGTTTATTAGGACACTTGAAACATTATCAGTCGTTAGTTCAAGATCTGACTCTCCACTTTATTGCGTTTAATATTTCCCCTATCCCAAGACTTCACAATGCTAGTGCTGATGTTCTAGCTAAAGTCGCTTCCAAGCTTATCCTTCCAGAAGATTATATCCCAGATTGATTCTCCATCGAATTAATTTTTAGGCCTTCCATCACTGGAGATTCTTTAATAACTATACAGATATCATAAGCTTCCTGACCTCAGAAGGCTCATACGACGACCAGATAGTTGATGAAGACTAGCATGATAACCAACTTAAACAAGAAATGGTCATTAATGCTACACCAAAGTTCATAGTTAAATTGGAAGATTTATACGACCTTAAAGGCAGATTTAAACAATCTACCAATTCAAAACTTCAGAGTTCAACTCTAAGGTTTGAATTGATCAATCATGGAATTGATTTAAAACCTCAAAACATTAGCTTAGGTCTAGGTATTACGTCAGATGAAAAAGAAACTTTTATAAGTTTGTTGAAAATATATAAGAATATCTTTGCATGGAACTATGAATATCTCAAAACATACGACACCTCTATTATCCAACACACCATTCTTATGATATCTGACGAAAGGCATATTCAGCAAAAATTGAGGAAAATACATCCTAATTTAGAAAATAAAATTAAATCTGAGTTGAATAAACTGCTGAAAGCCAAAGAAAAATTTCCCTCAGACATTCCCCATGGGTTTCAAATCTTGTCCCTGTCAGGAAAAAGAACATCGATATTCAGATATGTATAGATTTCTGCAACCTCAATAAACCTTGCGAAAAGGAAAATTTCCCATTACCTCCTATGGAAAAGATCTTGCAATTAGTAGTGGGCTCTGAACTAAACTCTTTCCTAGACGAATTCTCAGGTTATAAACAAATCTTAGTACATCCAAATGACCAGCTGAAAACTACGTTCAGGACAAAGTGGGGCACTTATGCTTATCAAAAGATGCCATTTGGACTGATCAACATTGGTGCTACTTTCCAGAGAGCCATGCATATAGCCTTCAAAGGAATGGTAAATAAGTCAATAGTGATCTACTTAGATGATATAACAGTATACTCCAAAAAACACAGTAATTATCTAAGATACTTGAAACAAATATTTAAATGTTGCCAAAGGTATGGAATTTCTTTGAACCCTAAAAAGTCTTTTTTTGCATTAAGTGAAGGAAAGATCATTGGATTCATTGTTTCCAAAGTAGGACTTCATATCAACCCTGACAGAATTAGAGAAATTTTTAAAATACCTTTACCACATAACAAGAAATCAATGCAATCTTTCCTAGGTCAAATAAGTTTTGTTAAAATATTTGTCCCTAACTTCTCAAGAATTGTTTTACCTCTTCAATCCATGATAAAGAAAAATTATTTGTTTAAATGGGGACATTAGGAACATGAAGCTTTTGGTTTGATAAAATAAGCAATTATTAACGCCCCATATCTAGCAACCCCGAATTTTTCCATTCATTTCACTTTATATACATTCGCTTTTGAGAAATCATATGCGGCCATATCGACACAAGAAAATCAAGATAAGGTTGAAGCTCCAATCTCTTTCTTTAGCTCCAATTTGGAAGGAGCTGAATTAAATTACTCAAATTTTGAAAAACAGGCTTTTGCTGTTTTCAAATCTATAAAACACTTCAGACCTTTTCTCCTCAAAACCCACACTAAAGTCATAGTACCCTTCTCAACAATAAGAAATCTTTTAATACAAAGGGACGTAGGGGAAAAGAGAGAAAACTGGGTCACTTCCCTGCAAGAATATGACATAGAAATAAAACCAGCTAAAATTGTAAAAGGTCAAGGTTTTTGCAGGATGTTGGCAGGCACTTAAAATCTATCAGATTTGCAACATTCAAGTGATGATGTACAAATCTATGAGGTAAGCCTCAACAACATAAAATCAAAGTATGTTGATATCATATTTCACTTGAAAATGGATATGCACCAGCCCAATTGAATTACACAAAGAAAAGAGCCCTGATATTAAAAGCAAGGCAATATCAGATTGTCAACGACATATTTTTCAGAAGAAATTATGATTATGTTTTGCTTAGATGTACTGAAAAATTTGAAGTAGAGAAGGTGTTGCAAGAAATTCATGATTGACCAGTTGGTGGTCACTTTGGATGTGACACTATGGCACATAAAATCTTGCATGTCAGCTATTACTATCCAAATATGTTCGAAGATGCACACAATTATGTAATAAGATGTAAGGTTTGCCAAACAGCTACTAGAAGACAGAGAAAACCTGGGCTACCATTACAACCCGTCAACATTGACCACCATTTGAATAATGGGGATTGTATGTAATAGGTGAGATTGTTCCTCATTCTTCTAAACAACATATATACATTCTTACAGCCACTGATTATTTCACCAAATGGGTAAAGGCAATCCCACTAAAGTTAGCCAATTCAGAAAATATTATTGAATTTATAAATCAATTTATCATCACTAGATTCGGCTTACCATCTGCTTTAATGTTTGATGATGCATCTTATTTTTCAGGAAATTTTATGACAGAATTTTCTCTTAAAAGAGGTTTTAAGCTTAATTATTCAACAAATTATTATCCGCAAGGAAATGGACTAGCCGAATCCACAAACAAAAATCTCATCAGGATCATAAAACATACTATTGACCAAGGCCAAAAGAACTCTATGGGCAGATCAAATAACTCACAAAGCCTCCATCAACAGTTCTCCTTTTAATTTGGTCTATGGGAAAGAAGCAGTCTTACCAACAAACGTATCCATTCCCTCCTTAGCCCTATTTCAATTCATTGGAGAGACCCCTTCCTCATCTATGTAGGTTAGACAATTGCAAATTCTTAAGCTTGAAGAGGAAAGGGAAAAAGCTAGGACCACACATGCACATCATCAGCAATTAGTCAAAGCCTCTTGTGATTAAAATTTTGTAGCTTCAAAATATTTCCAACTCGGAGACCTAGTATTAAAATGTGATAAATCCCATGAAGAGAAAGGTAAGCATACCAAGTTCCAACAAATGTGGCTCGACCCATTTCATATTGTGGAATAGTTAGGCCCATCAAATTTTCTGCCACAAGATTTATTAGGTAAGAGAGAATCTCTACCTTTTAATGGATAGGTTGTAAAGAAATACTTTCCATAGAAGATTTTATCTTCTATTCACTGTATATTATTGCCCATAGTTAAAAATTTTCCTTTAGAAATAATAATACTAGTTCAAAAGCATTCCCTTTTGGTTTTACAAAGGATTATCTCTTTTCAATTTTGACTTTTCGCTTGTATAAGTAAATATTTTTATGAAAATAATCTTCACATATGAAATGTATAGTTAAGATTGATTGCTCTTAAATTGACTGTCTTCCTCCTTAACTATCTGATTTTGATGAAGCTTAACTTTAAAAGAGAAATTGCTCCTTTATATCAGTCTAGAAAAGAATCTATACAAAGCAAAGTATGTCTCCAGAAAGACATCTCAAAAAACTCTACAACTGTCATCCAGAATCTCTTAGGAGGCCAATGATCCTACCCACTTAGTCAGTTTTCATTTTTAGAGGGTAATGATAAAATATACCTAAAATTAAAGGATAAGAGGTCTCATCAAGAGTCGGATTACCATGATCATAAGATTATAACTAAACTGACATTACCAAAACTGCATATCAAAATAGGGTAATGGCTTATGATTATAATAATCAAAAGACAAGGGGTCTCATCATGAGTCGGCTTGTTCAGTTAAGTTACGAATCAAGTGAATGGCATTGTCAATGTTGGTCACCAAACCAAGACATTGTCCTTTAGGAAATACAGATGAAAAGTTGAAGCAACAAATGAATTACTTCAAAAAATAAAGAAAGAAATAAGTATACTTACGAGCTTATCCTTAAAATTTCATTCTGATTTAAGTGGAATACTAGGTCATTTTTGGTTCAAAGGTAACCCTGTCAAGGCTATGAATGCTTGCTGGCAGGAGAAGCTCTACCTACAACAACGGAGTAAACCAAAAACCAATATGGGGAGAGACTCATGGATTTTATCTTTAAAAACTAAGTAAAGGCTGATGTAGACAATGTTACTTTTCATAAGAAAAGAATAGTCAATAGAGTGGTAGTTAGGCAGAAGATTGTTGCATTACGAAAGCAGTATTTCTTACCTTATATTCCATATAATTTTTTTTATTTTCAAAACTACATTTATTTTTGAAGTTTTAGAAATTTCAAAAAACTCTCAAAGATAACTGGTTCTTCCAAGTGAATCACCAATTGTTATGGTATCCAACAACCCCCCATTGGTTAATGATAGTAGTTAATGTTACATTAACTAAATGGGGACCCTTTAAAAAATTTCATCCAAAAAACAAAACTTAGCATTTAGTCATTTCTTTTATTTTTGGAATAAAGCAAAGATAAGAATAAAAACCTTTTTGGGAACTACTAAATACTTACCTTTTCATATATAGCATGTCTAAAACCCACAAAGGGACCTTCCTAAAAAACCTCCAAAATCAAGCAAAGTGATTAAATAAGGGCTCCATGATATAAATTATCATAAAATACAACAAAAACAGAAGTCCTTAAGCTTTTTTAGGCTTAAGTCTTGCATTGCATATCACGACTCGTAAGGAACTCTCTCTTAAAATGATATAGCAAGATTTCCAAGTTGCGAAACCGCGATGGCGCTTTGACTTTTATTGCATCGCATTTCGGGTATTCACTTTGCACTTACTATAAGTCGATATTGCAAAATGAGATTCATGCCCGGACCCACACCTTAGAATATTAAAAGTAAATATTTTGAGTCAGTCAAGTCTATTGCATAGGATAAACCTAGTGATTAAATATACATGAAATAGCTAATCGACGGCTCACATCTCGCATCTCATAGATACATAGAAGGAGGTAAGAATGCTAAAAAGGAACATCTTGCAATATTGCAATCTGCGATTTTGCTTCGCAAATTGTACAATCAATATCATCGTAGTACAATGGCTCGCCACCCTAGAAGCTTTCATCCCATTTTACAACGCAAAACATTTATGATCAATAAAGCTAAGGGATAACAAATCATTAGTGTGCATTAGTGGGAAGTAACTACACTTATGTGTGAAAGGCCACTCATCTTGATATGACATCTTGTTGCATGTGTTCAAATAACGCTTCTATTGCCACCTTTACAAGCTATCTGCATTATTTCATTTTTACGTTCATCTTTGAGTGTTCAATAGTTATTGTTCTTCATTTCAGTAGAAACCTGCAGAGTAGAGCATTGAGAACAATGGGGAAGAAAGGCAAGGCTGTAGCCTCTGAGATGACTAAGATGACTACCCTATTCAGAGATACCACATGCAGCAGAGTGGGAGGAACCTCTACATGGGAGACTATGTACAACATACTGGAGGAGGAATGGTTGAGGATTATGGAAACAAATGTTACAGTTGACAGATGAGATTCCTCAGATGCTTACATTCTAGAGACGACTTGCTCATTTTTGCATCACATAGCCGCTCGGCTGAAGATAATCCCTTATACTGACATGATAAAATGGGTTATCAATGAAGCAGACATCTCCGACAGAGAATTAAAGACGAGAAGCCAAGGGGTCATCGGATCTTTTACCTTGAAAAACCTACGGCTTATGTACCACCTACCAGAGCCACAGGTCATCTACAATAGGCAATTTGTAGAGAAGTTTGCTAAAGAGAACAACGACCCAGTGGATTGCACTCATGCCTGGTCGAATATTGAAGAGAAAATCAAGAAAGACAAAATTGGTATGTACACTACTGCATCTATTTGTCCCCCTTATAGTTTTGTTGCAGCTAAGTTATGTAGACTGTTTGGTAGACCTGGTAGTACTAAGTTCTCCCTACAGTGTTTGTCATTAATAGACGCAGTCGTTAATGCAACTATAATGAATTGGGCCTAAATCTTGTCAAACAATTTAGAAAAAACAATTATTGAGTATAGAAGTAGAAGAAGTATTTCTTCGAGGGTTTACCATCCATTTTTTATGAGCACCTATGTTATGGATGCTATTTGCTTTCATTCAAAGTTCCCCATTACGGAATGGAAATGGAATGTTTGAAATCCACTTTCCATTCAAATGTACCACAAGGTCATGTGGGAATCCAATTTTCAACCACATTGATTCAAGATTTGCCGAGTTATGCTCCCTATTCACAAGCGGCTTTATAATCGAGACGCCCTCAGGTTTTCCAAAGAAGAAAAAGTTGACATCCTCCCAGTGGCCATATGGTTTGGGGAGGAAACATTTACATATATCAAAGTTTTTGGTAGAATCACCTCCCCCCACATACTCCCATACTATGTTCCAGATAAATTGATGGCTAGGGAAATAGCCTATCAGACAGCTAGTGAGGGAGGAATAAGCTATACACTGAAAGAGTAAAAAAAAGGCCATTTGGCCTACATTCCCTGTACAGTGCAGAGCATTTTCACTACATGACTTGGGACACATGTTCAAAGAAGCAGAGAACATGTTATCTCTGCAATTACCCAAATTCCCTAGAAGACATTATGACCCGTTCGACACTGTTAAGAATTTCACCACTTTGGTGAAAATAAAAGTAGTCAATAATGAGGAGAATGTTTTTGATGATATATTTTTGCAGAAAAACACCTTTACAAAGGTGAAACATATGGCACAACTACTTTTTGACCATGAAGATCTGTAAAATTTTTACAGTTACAGAGAAAGAACGCTGGAAATGGTCCCATTGGACCAATTATTAATTGAACCAATAAGGGAGCCTATTCCCAGCGTGACTATAGAAGGCGACTCCAAAGAAAATTCCAAATCCAATTCTGGGGCAGAGTCTTAAGAAAAATCTATTCGAGAATCGCAATAGTCATCACAAAACGGCAAAAGTAAAAGCATGTAGGATACGGCCCAATCTACACAAAAGATAGTTGAAGAATCTTCAGCTAGCAAGTAGGTTGAAATCCCTACTACCTCTACAAAACTAATAAAACCCATGGTAATTAACTTAAAGGAAGAGAGAGATAATTTTAATAAAAGTCTCAATATAGAGGAATAGGTGCCAGAGTTACAAACTCCATAATAGAAAACATCTCTGGAAATTACAATGGAAGAAACTGCAAATGAACAAGAAGTAGAGCATATCCTTGTTACCCCCACCTTTGAAATAATTCTGAGAATTGAAGAAATACCCCCTCTGGATGTATTCTATAGGCAATAGCATAAGGCCATGGTGAAAAGGCAAAGTAAGAAAATAAAATTGGACTTAATTCCCATTTGATACATCAGAAAGAATTATTGTTCCTGAAGATTTCACACTGGAAATCTTATTGCGAAACAAGTGATAAACCTACAGGTCAAGTCATAGAAATGCAACTTGGATATGATGAGATCTTTAAAAAGGTCTCTGATTTCATTTCCTGGCAAAATACAGAGGAGGGGAGAAAATCTGACCTGCCCAAGCTAGAAGAATCACATAAGTAAATTATGTTTGCAAGTTGGGATTCTCAACTTAAAGAAGCAGAGAAGGAAACAATAGACACAACGACGACAACAAACATTATCATATAAAATATCAATGAGAATTTACATGGTGCTAATCTAGTGGTATATTCCATTCTAGGGTTCCTTCCAGATGCGAAACAGCTTAAACAACAATGGCAACAGGCAGCGGAAGAAAAAGCAGAAGTGATAAGGCAAACGACCAGGCTAGACTAGGAGGCATATTGGCAAAATTTAGTCAAGCCTCACAACCAATGGATGACCCTAAAATGCCTAACCATTTCTACGAAGAAAATGATGCCAGCACTGACCGATGCAGTATTCGATGGACAGTTGAAAGCTAAATTTGGCCAGCCTACACAGCTGAAGCCTATGTTGGATATTTGTGATATGAAGGATTGAATGCAACATAGTTAGTAACCCTCTTTACTTTAATTTTAATTTTATTTTTGCATAAATGAGTTAGTTCGTTTAAACCTCCTCAACTATTTTTGTAATAATCTATTTTTAGTTTTATAGTTTTAGTATTTAGACCCCTCTCATACATTTAGAGAGGGGTCCAAAATTTTATCAGAACTCTCTTCAAAACATGCACTTTTGTCCATTTGAGGAAGTTCTGGTGAAATATATGGAACAAGATGTATTTTTATTTGACTTAGCATCTTCCACTGAAATTGCACTTTTGTACTCTTAGATGATGTTTAATGGATTGAAGATATATCAATATTGTTGAAACACATGAGTAGGATGTATTATAAATGGTACTTTTATCTTGTAATCCTTTTTACTTGTGTATTAAGAAACCATTTCTTTTGTCGAATTATTTATGTATGAAAGTTTGAATTTTGATTATCGTTATTGCACTTTTGTATGATGATGATCTTTATTTTATGCTAAATATAGGAATAGCTCTTTATGCGATATATTTCTCACAATCGTTTCTACTAACTTTTTATACGAAACGATTATTGTTAAAACAGATTTACTTCTAATCGTAATTGAATGATCTTTATTACCAATTGCTTTTAGAAATTATTGTAGATCGCATATATCAAGTTTATCCAGGATATATTATGATTAGATAGTTTTTAGAAATTATAAGTAAAATGCATTTGTGAGTGATTAGTTTAGACTAGATTATCATTAGCTTAAACGTTACTCTAAAAACATCACATAGCACAAGCATTAAACATATTGGGAAACTGGTCCCATTATCCTCAGTCGGAGCCACTACTCCAAATGGAAAAGGAGCTGCCAACCAAGGTTTGAATCGGGTGGTTTTCCCCCATGTTGAGGCAATGATTTTCGAGGCTTCAACAGGAGTTAAGAGTCTATTTCCAGAAAGACATCACCAAAAATTTTGGGGACACCATAGCACAATACCAAGCTTGGTATTAGTTCGTCAACATGGATCATCAAGAGGATGTTGCGTTCCCCAAAATTCTTAGTCATAGTGTTTTGTCTTGTTAGGTTGACTCTAGCCTATTTTGTCTCACATGGGTATATGTGGAAAATGTATTTTATTTGTAAGTATGTTGTAAGTAAGTGTCATTAGTGGAATGTGAACAGTCACTATGTAATGTAATGAGTTATTTGTAAAGAAGTTGAAGAGTCATGGGGGTAGTCAAAGAGTGAAAGTGGAATGTCAAGGGTCATGCCACCCATTGTTATAAATAAAATCTCATAACTCATAGGACAAGGCTTTTGGGAGCCAATGTTTTGGCTACTCTTAGGCTTACAGAAGGCTTGGGAGTATTTTGACGAGCCTTGGCTTCTCCACAGTATAGAGAATGTATACTTCTTTGGAGGAGAAAGTGTTCCTTACTATAATGTTCCACTATTGGGGCCAATGGTTGTCAATGGTGTATGTATGGATGAAACTTTCACTTATAATAAATATAACTAAGCCAACACGTTTTCATGCATATGTTGTTATTGTAGTTGGACTATTCTGGTTTCCTTAGCAATATATGTTGTTTAACTTACACATTTTCTAATGAACTACTTTTTATGTAATTGTATGAATCTTGTTGAATGCATGTTATTGGATTAACTCATCCCTTTGGTTTGTGGGCTATTCCACTTTCATCTTGTGATTTCATTCTTCTTGTGTGCTCCTTTCAAGCTATGTAATATTACAGGCTTCTAAGGGGCACACTTCCTTTTCCTCTCCTTCTATTAGAACCCCCATTCATCTCACTTGACTTGCTCCAAGGCCACACACTTGCTTCTAACCAAAGTCGTCATACTTATCTTTGCGTGTTACCATGGTCAAGGCACTACATTACCACCCACTGTTGAGACTCCTACTCCAAACGGTCTGAGGTCTAGTTTGGACTTCCTACTGGGGATATCCCCTCAAATGTTCACGGTTCCAACGTCATCAACACGTGTATACCTAAGGAAGACAAAGATGAATTAATCGCAACAAGTAATTACTCAATAATAACACCTCATATTCCTATTCAAGCTCAAAAAAACGTCCATAATCTGAAATTAAAAACTTGTAGGTCTATTAAAAATTTGTAAGTTTAGGTCCACTAGGCAATGAATCAAGTTGCAAAAGAGCATAAACTTAGTGTTTTTAAAACTCAGTTTGCAGAAATAAAACAAAGAAATATGAACAATGAACAATGAACAACAACATAAAACAATAAATTGATAACAAAGTTCACCCCTCTTGGACTACATCTTTGAGTCTAGCTTCCAATGTTGGGCCTCTTTAATTATATGCTCGAATCTGAGATTACATCAGTTTACAATGTTCAAAATGTAAAAACAGTGCTGCCAATGGGTTCAAAATGCTCAAAAACCCTTTCTAAACTCTTCTTCAGCTAAAAAAGGTTGAAAAATGAGCAAGATATGCCTCCTTGAACAAACTATACTAATTGTTCTACAAATTTGAAATTCTAGCTCATCATCGTATGAATTTCTCCCTTCTACCAACTCTCGAGCAACAATTTCACCTAGCGATAACAGAATTCCCACCGCAAAAGGGAAAATGGTCTCCTCCTTAACTATGACAATATCCCTTAAGCGTCGGTCAAGGTCACATTATCGCCATGTGGCCAAGGGTCGAGGCTATCTTTTTCCCTCTGTCGGATTAACTCCCCACTCCAAAAATCCTTAGTCATGTGGTATTAATGTGATCGAGGTCCAGGGCCCCCTTCGCCTAACCCTCTGTTGTTGGTTACGTGGGAGCCATGTGGCTTAGGGCCAGAGCTAACCACTTCACCCAGCTCCCTTCGCATGCTCCCAATCACATGAGGTGATACGATCTAGGTCCATGGCTAATCGATCATCCCATCTCTGCCAATGCCCCATTACAATGATTTTAAATAAAAACATTTCCTCATACATGTTAAGATCCATATGTATCCCAATTGGTCAAGAACTCGTCCGGATTTACAAGGTTATAGGGTTGAGTCATGAAACTTTGGTTGGTTAATTGAACAAATTATTAGCCTCTCCCGAAGTTCCACATCGTGCCCTAGGATTGGGCCACGTGTCACTCTGTTATGCAACCAACTCACAAAATAGAAGAAAGAGATAGATCAACAACTTCAAAAGTAGCCTCTTCGAGGGGGAAACTACCTTTACATTACACAAATAAACAATTATTGGATGATACAAATGACAAGACCTCATTGCTATATATAAGAGTCTAAGGGGTCACAATATAGTTAGAGTCGACATAAGAATAATAATATAAGGGCAAAACAATAACAATAGTGGGCTTTTATGGGGCACAATAATAACAGTATGGGGACAACATGGGCACAACTGAGTAACAATAATAATAAGGGAATGCACTAATATTATAGGGACCTAACATGCCCCTCTCCTTCCAGAAAGTGTTTTTCTTAATGCTTGAGTACTTATACATGCTTCTATATAAAATTCTTATCCTCCCATGCAGAATCTTCAATGGGTAAGTTCTTCCACTTGATGAGATACTCTGAAATTGATCGATTTTGTAGCTATCGAAATCTTGTTTTTGTAACTGCTTTAGGTTCCAATATGATTTTTCCTTCCTCGTCAAGTTCTGGAAATCTTGTTTGAACTGGGAACGTGTGACCTATAACCTTCTGTAAGCATGAAACATGAAAAACTAGGTGCACTCGTGAAGATGCAAGAAGTTCTAATTTGTATGCCATAGTACTAATCTTTTTCAACAACTTATATGGACCATAATACTTTTGTGATAATTTATTATCCTTCTTATCTTGCTTGAGGGACATTTTTTTTGTATGGTTGTAGCCATAGAAATACTCAGTCACCAAAATCAAAACCTCTTTCTTTGCGATGTTGATTTGCTTGTTGTTTCCTTCTATTCTATGCCAAAGTGAGGTTATACTTTAAGAGTTGGAGAAATTTTTGTTGATGCTCAATGTGATCTTACTGCTTGAATATTAGAAATTTCTCTTAAATATGATGTGATGGACGGTGGATGATATCCATAAAGTGCCATAAATGGGGTCATTTTTGTTGCGGTATAGAAGGAAGTGTTATACCACCATTCAACTAAAGGCAACCATTTGACCCATTGTGTCTATTTATCAAATACAAAGAAATGAAGATATGCTTCCAAACATTTGTTGACCATCACCGTTTTCCCATCATATTGAGGATGAGAAGATGATCTATGAGCTAACTGAGTATCCATACAAGAAAATAGTTTTGTCAAAAAATTTCCAGTGAAAATAGAATCTTTGTCGCTTACAATAATCTTTGGGTTTCCATCTAGCTTTGGAATTGTTTCCATAAATGCAATAGCAATTGTAATGGATTTAAATGAATGAGATAATGAACAAAAGTGTGCATACTTGGTAATTCTATCAACTACCACCATGATGACACTCTTTCCTTCGGACTTGGGTAAACCTGCGATAAAATAGATTGAAACCTCCTCCCAACATTGACTTGAAATGGATAAAGGTTGTAATAGACCTAGGGTCTTAATTGTCTCAACTTTATTTTGTTGGAAAACCAAACATTTCGCCACAAACTTTTGAATATCATATTTAAGACCATCCCAAAAAAAATCCTTCTTAACCATGTGGTAAGTTTTTAAAAACCTTGAATGTTCTCCTAAGGGAGAGGTGTACAATTCCAGAAGAATATTTTTTTTGAGTTGGGAATTCTTACAGAGGTATAAGCAATCTTTGTACCATAATGAATAATTTTTCGAGCTAAATGTATCAAATGTATTGGGATCTTGCTGCAAATTTTGAGTGAGTGCCCACACTTCTTCATCATTCTTCTAATCATCTCGTTCTTCGCTTATCTAATTTGGTTGGATAATAGAAATGGCACAAAGCAATTATTTCACCTCCTCATCCTTTCTTGAGAGTGCATCTGCAACAAAATTTTTCTTCCATTTTTTGTAAATGATTTCAAAGTAATAACCCAACATCTTTGTGACCCATTTTTATTGCTCTTCTGAAGATAATATTTGTTCTAAAAGGTATTTAAGACTATCATGATCTTTTTTTTACCTTGAAGTGTCTTCCCATTAGGTAAGGTCATCATTTCTTAACTGAATGTAGTATTGCCAACATTTCCTTCTCATAAATAACATTGTGTAAATACTTTCCTTTAATTGGATGACTTTCGAAAGAAATGGGTCTTTCTTCTTGCATTAAAATAACACCAATTCCATTTCTTGAGGCATCACATTCCATAATAAAGGTTTTTGTGAAGCCTGGTGTAGCTAAGACTAGTGCTTGGCACATTTCCTCTTAAGATGTTTAAAGGCCTTCATTGCTTCTGTAGTCCAATAAAATGCATCTTTATTTAGTAATGTTGTCAGAGGTGCTTCTATTGTCCCATAATTCTTAACAAACTTGCGATAATGCCTTGTCAACTAGAGAAATCCTTGGAGATTCTTTATGGATATGGGGATTTTCCACTCCTTAATCAATTAAATTTTTCTAGGGTCTACCTTAACACCTCCATGAGATACAATATGACCCAAATATTCCTCCTCTTGTACTCCAAAAAAACATTTGGAGGCTTTTTCATATAATTGTTTCTCCTCCAATAGTTTGAGAACTCTGTCAACATGTTGAACATGATCCTTCCAAGACTTGTGGTAGATTAGTATATCATCAAAAACTACTAACACAAATTTTCTAAGGAAGGGTTTGAAAATGGAATTCATCAAACCTTGAAATGTAGAAGGTGCATTGGTAAGGCCAAAAGGCATGACCAAAAATTCATAATGACCCTCATGAGTTTTAAATGCTATTTTCGGAATGTCTTCAGTCTTTATTCAGATTTGATGATATCCTGAACGAAGGTCCAACTTGGTGAAGTAAATTTCTCCATGCAATTCATCCAATAATTCATCAATGATAGGAATGGGAAATTTATCTTGAATAGTGAGCTTATTGAGCTCCCTATAATCCAGACACATGTGGCATGATCCATCCTTCTTGTGCACCAATACTACTAGAGCAGAGAAAGAACTTTGACTAGGTTGAATTATACCAGCCTCTAGCATTTCTGCAACCATATGTTCAATTTCACTGTTTTGGGCATAGGGATATTTATAAGGCCTGAAGTTTGGAGGAACACTTCTTGGAATCAAATGAATAGCATGATCATGATCATGAATAGGCAGGAGGTCTTTGGGAGTCTCAAATACCTTGGAATGATTGTCCAAGACTTTATGGAAATCTGGAGAAATAGATGATTTCGTTTTGAGAACCTCTAGTGAACATACTTGTGCAAATACGTCTCGTTGTTCTTTCTTTAGAAGTTTTTTCATGCAGTTAGAGATAATTATCTTTCTCGGTTTCCTTTCGATATCCCTTAATTCAACTTCCTTTCCTTCTGAAAAACTATCAACAAAATTTCTTGAAAATTAAAAGCTATCGTACACAAAGATTGTAGTCATTTGACTCCTAGTACAACATCAGCACCTTCCATTGGAACATAAAGCATTGGATTATTCAACAAATATTCTCCCATGGATAACTTGATATTATGGCACTTTCTAGAGAAATTTATGGTTCCTCCATTTGCAACCATCACTTGAAACTCTAGTGATGGATATAGGAAGCAATTCAATTCCTTGGCTATCTTACAATGAATAAAATTATGGGTACTTCATGAATCAATCAACACTATTACCTTTTTCTTCTTGATATGCCCTTCTATCTTCATAGTTTGAGGAGTGGTAATTATGGCCAATGCATTATAAGATATGGTTGGTTCCATTTCTTCTTTTTCTAGGGTTTGTTCCTGGTGTGTATCCTCTTTTTTTATGTTTCTTGTTCCTTTTCTTCCTCCTCTTCACAATCTATGTAAAATAATTTATTCTCAGCACACTTATGACCTTAAGTGTATTTTCTATCACAACTGTAACAAAGCCCTTTTTCTATTTCTTCTTCCAATTGTTTTGGTGTCAAACTTGTAGGTTTCTGAAGGCTAGGGACAACAACACTTCCATCTTTATAGTTGTGAGTGGTAGGCTTCCTTGTTGCCATAATTTTTCTTTCAATTTTTCTTG